>JASSUY010044067.1:0-13847 GCA_032466535.1 Forpus xanthops
TCTATCCCCCCCCACAGCCCTCTCCGCCCCACTGCCCTCTCCACCCCGCTCATTCTATCCCACCCCACGGCCATCTCCACCCCGCTCATTCTATCCCACCCCACGGCCCTCTCCACCCCGCTCATTCTATCCCACCCCACGGCCATCTCCACCCCGCTCATTCTATCCCACCCCACAGCCCCGCTCACCCCGCTGGACCCTCGCCCCGTTACCACAGACGCCGCTCGCTTGGCCCCGCCCCTGACCCCGCCAGCGCGGCCTCCCATTGGTTAGCGTCCCGTTACTTAGCAACCGACGGCAGCCCGCTCGTAGCTCTGTCGCGCCGGCTCTGACGTCATCTTCCTGCGCCGCCCGCTGGTGCTGTCGCGGCTGGCTGCGCGGCCCGGCTGCGCCATGGCGGAGGTGAAGGTGAAGCCGGAGGTGCCCGACCCCACGGACATCGAGGGCAGGTGTGCGGCGGGCGGGCTGTGTGCTCGGGGGAGGAGGGTCGGGAGGCGGCAGGCCGCGCTGCGGGTGTGTGGAGGCTGGCAGGGAGGTGTGGGAGGGTCCTGAGGGGGAGGCCGGGAGTTAGGACTGAACTAGAGATGCGGTGTTGTTGGGGGCCTCGTGTGTTTTGTGTGAGGGCAGAGGGTGCTTAGGTGGCAGTGAGGGATGGTTCTAGTTACTTTCAGCTGCTCTGGAGGTTTTCTATTCTGGGAAGGGGGATTGTGGCTTTTCTACGTTCTTCTGAAAGGTGTTATTTCATCAGTATTTGCATTCCCTCGTGCCAGTATAGTGCTTCCTTCCGATCAGAGCATTTTGTATAGAGAAACTGTAGAGGGATCTCTTAAATTGTGGGGTTACTAATGAGACCAACATCAAAGTAAAGTGGAACACCATTTTCAGTGCTGTCACAGAGAACAGGTAGCTTGTCCAGCAGGTGCAGCAGCATATTTGTCAACATGGTGAATAGGTGCCAAGTTCCCTCAATAGATGTGACCAAGAGTGTAGTTGTAGGACAGGGGAATGGTTTTAACCTGGCAGAGGGAGCTTGAGATGAGACATTAGGAAGAAATTCTCCCCTGTGAGGGTGCTGAGGTCCTGGCACAGGGTGCCCAGAGAAGCTGTGGCTGCCCCATCCCTGGCAGTGTTCAAGGCCAGGCTGGATGGGGCTTGGAGCAGCCTGGTCTAATGGGAGGTGTCCCTGTTCATGGTAGGGGGTTGGAACTGGATGAGCTTTAAGGTCCCTTCCAACCCAAACCAGTCTGGGATTCTAATAAGTGACTCATGAGTGCTTTTCCTGTAAGTTATTCATTTTCCTTTCTTCTCTTCTGACTACAATACTTTGGATTTGGTGTTGGATGCAACAGAGCATGGTGTTCAACTTGCTTTTCTTCTCTCTTAGAATTATTGAGCTGTGTCATCAGTTCCCTCATGGTATCACAGACCAGGTGATTCAAAATGATATGCCTCACATGGAAGCCCAGCAGCGAGCCATGGCGATCAACAGGCTTCTCTCGATGGTAGGGGGATCTCACCTTCCTCACGTTATTTCAGGCAACCCAGAGCATTCTTCATACACGCACTCTGCTTGGTAGCAGCCTGTTGGGCAGGGCTAATAAATGAATCCCTTTGGATTTAGCGTTATTTGCCATAATATGCAGTTACCATAACTTACTTTTGGTTGCAATAAGCACTTATCATTGCCAAAGTAAATTAAAACTTACCTCAGCTTAGAAAGTTAACATGAACATATATAGCCGTGTGGATTTATAAGTGAGGAAGTTACTACTGAGAAGTACAGTTGCTCATTTGTTTTTTTTTTTTCTGGTTATTTATTGAGGGGAAAAGAATATTCTCAAGGGTGTTATTGTTTCCAGCATTAGAAATATTAGTTTTCCCTTTACCCAATTGACACGAAATAAGGTTTTTATTTGAGAAGTTTAGAAGATTCTTGCCAGGTTCTGAAACAAACTATTTGAGGGAAAATAAATGCATGTGTGCACCTTTCCTAGGGACAACTGGATCTTCTCAGAAGCAATGCAGGTCTCCTGTACAGAATCAAAGACTCTCAAAATGCAAGGTAAGCCTCCTATTTGCTGGATAAATATATTTGGGACACAGTTCTGCAACTCATATGCAGCCTTGCTGAGGAGACACAGCAGTGTAATATGGATTCTGTAACATGGATGTTATGAGGCATAACTGCTTGTTTTAGGAGGCACATTTAAATCCCCTGAACTGATCCTAACAGTTGGTTTGGGCGTAGTGGTTTCTGCTGAACAGAGCTCAAACTTCCTAGCAGAGTTCGTGGTCCAGATGAGTGCAAAGTGATCTGTGCAAACTTATGTATGTACTCAGGTGAAAGTCAGCTGAAGCCTGACCAAACCATCTGCAGATTCTGGTTCTGTGGTCTTCCTCACTGCTTATGATTCAGGATCAGCAATCATCTTTACAGTTGTTCTAGATGGGTGCTTGATCTCTTTGATTTGCTGAAGTGTACCTTTAGATCATGTTTTGTGATGCTTGTGTAGATCTGAGTAAGAGATGCAGAAGCATACTTCTGAAAAGAAACATCCTTTCAAATTATCCTCGGTGCAGGCATCTCATCTTCTCTTTCAGATGCTTTAGAAGAAGAATGTCAAGTTCAGGCTTTCTCAGACAAGTGAAAAGACATGTTTGAGAGTTGGGAGCATGCTACCATTCTTTTGAAGATGTTCTGTCTAGAGACAGATCATCTTAAATTATGCTCTATGCTGTGTTTGGCCTTCCCTAACTGCGTTAGTATGTGACCCCAAATTCCCCATTGCTATGGCACATTGAATAACTCCCTCTTTGCAGCTTTTCTTTCATACTGTGCTCTTTCCTCTTTATTATGGCTTCTCACTGGCAAGCTTGGCTGGATCCAGGGAGGTTTAGTGTCATGTATTATGCTGGCCAATGGCTGGCTTATTGTGTAGAGTTTCTATTTTGTGTGTTGATTCTTTTCATAGTACTTGTTTGCAGTTTAAAATAAATTCAACTTTCAGAAAAACCCTGATGTCTCTCTTATTTTACAGTAAAATGAAAGGCTCTGACAATCAAGAGAAGCTGGTTTACCAAATTATAGAAGATGCAGGGAACAAAGGTACTTTAATTGTGAATGTTTGCTTATGGAAACATTCCTGTCCAGACTTTTAAATGCTTGTGCCAATAATACGAATGTGAAATCGGGAATCCCCAGCCTAGGTCTGTAGTTAATGTTCATGTATCTGCATTTTAAAAACAAATTAGATGACCTATTTATCTATTAAAATAACATCCTGTCCTGGTTGACTTTGGGAGGGGGCGCTTCCAGAATACTTGGAATATCTTTCTCCCTCTGCTCTAGTGAGACAACCCCTTACGCCACCCCCCTGCACTTCTTTGACCAGCTCTGAGGCCCCCAACACAGGAGGGATGCAAAACTATTGGTGTGAGTCCATAGGATGCCATCAAGATGCTCAGATGGCTGGAGCACTTCTGCTCTGGAAACAGGCTGAGGGAGCTGGGTTTGCTCAGCCTGGAGAAGAAAAGGCTCTGGGAAGACCTTAGAACAGCTTCCAGTGCCTAAAGGGGTTGTGACAAGAAGGCTGGAGAGAGGCTTTTGACAAGAGGAGGTAGGGACAGGACAAGTGGTTTTAACCTGACAGAGAGGAGATTGAGATGAGCCATTAGGAAGAAATTCTTCCCTGCGAGGGTGCTGAGGCCCTGGCACAGGGTGCTCAGAGAAGCTGTGGCTGCCCCATCCCTGGCAGTGTTCAAGGCCAGGCTGGACAGGGCTTGGAGCAATCTGATCTAGAGGAAGGTGTCCCCTGCCTGTGGCAGGGGTTGGAACTGTATGACTTTAAGGTCCCTTCCAACCAACCCAAACTATTCTATGACTCCATTTATTCATGTTTGGCAATGAAATGGAGTCCACTTGTAAGAGCCGTCAGAACAAAGCATGAAATGACAGCTTGGTGATTGTGGTATGTTTCTTGGTTTTGTTATTTGTTCGTTTTGTTCTGTCCCCTTCTGTCTCTTTTCTCCCTTTTACTGGGAGTGGTAGGATTGAGGATACACCCTGTGGCTGGCAAGCAAGTCAAGCAGTCCTGTGATGTGACTTTTGGTTTGTGAGTATGTAGAGAAACGAATGTTTTCTTTCATTAATTTCTGTTCACTTCTCTGTTTTTTTAAACAGGTATTTGGAGCAGGGACATTAGATACAAAAGTAATTTGCCTTTAACAGAGATCAACAAGATACTGAAAAACTTGGAAAGCAAGAAACTAATTAAAGCAGTTAAATCTGTGGCAGTGAGTATCTGTGACTGCTTTTTGGGGTTGTTTTTTTGTTTTTTTTTTTTTAACAATTTCCAGCATTTGCATCATGCTGTGTATATGTTGGAATGAGATTGTGAGCAGAGAAACCTCATTCTGCCTCCAGCTTTCTCATTGACTGTACACCAGTATTTGACTCTCTGCTTTAGTGTTCAGGTTTGGGGTGCAGTGATACAAGAGGTCATGATGTCTATTAAATAATCAACATACCACTAACAAACTGATTTAACTAATAAAGACATGACTAATAATATACAGTTCTATCACTCTTCCCACTATTACTAATTACATACAGTTACTGCCAAATTGCAGTTCTAGTTCTCTGGACTCTTTATTGCACACAACTGTTACAGTTCTGTTACCCTTCACAAAACCCTCTCTCTGCTTGCTGCTGATCTCCAGTTATGACACCTTTTTCTCTGCACTTCTATACCTGGTCTTTAAAATATAAATATAAGGAAGGCTTTTGTTTGTTTTCCCTGAGATCCACAGGTCTGCTTCTCTGCTGTCTGTACACATCCATTCTCCTGCTGGCTGCTGATTCCACCCTCTATTGCTCTCTATTTTTATTCCTTATTCTCCTTTCCTGTTTCTTTACTGTTTTCTACTACTCTTATTTCTCCACGCAGTGTCCGTGCAAATAAGCAACCTGTCTGTAATTCCTTTTTCTCCATTGGTCCTAATGTTGCTGTACCACAGTTTGGTATTTCTGGTACTGAAGCAACCTCAGCCTTTTACATGGGACAAGTGATAAGGTTACCTAGCTGCAAGTAGCCATGCAAGGTTCCTCTCTCCTGAAGATCCTGAAACTTGTTTCAGTTATCTGGTTCATACCAGATTTGTATTGTTTACCTTAAACAATTGCTATGACATTTGATTCTGTTTTGTCTTGGTTCCTCTACTTTGTTGCAGTTAAGTACTTTTTGTGCAAACAGTCTGTGTATCAGAGTAGGGCTTATCCATTTCCACGCTTTTTCCTCATGCTGTTATAATGCTCATGCAGCATCTCTTCTCCCTTACCTGCTTAAATAGAAATCATGTTCTTTGGACATTTTCCTGGTTTTCAGCAGAGGTTCTGTCTTATTGCAGGCCTGGTAAACCAGGAAGTCTACTTGCTTGTGAACTTAAAAGTTTTATGTTGTGTGCTTTTGTTTGTGTGTCAGTCTTATCTGCACCTTGGAGGCAATGCCTTGTCTTGTGTGCATTTGTCAGGGGGACTGGAGAGGTGAGGGTAACTTCCTGAATAAAATGGAGATAAAAGAAGTTTGACACAGAAAAGCAGTAGCTTTTTCATGTTCTTGTGAGAGATGCTGGCTTCATCTAGTCATACAGGGGATGTCATGCTGCTAGAATAGCTTCAGGGGTTGCTGAGTTAGTTCTTTGGATGACCATTGTCCTTTTAACTAACTGACTTCTACTATCAGGACTGAAGCAGCATTCCCATTCACCCTGTCTAGTTGTGGCAGTAAGAAGTGGGCTTGCAAAAGGGCTGACTAGCTGCAGGGCTTAATCGTGTAAGGGCGGTCCTGTCATCATTGTACAGGTTAAACCCTGCAGAAACAGTTGCAAGCTTCTCCATGAAGTTTGTCTTTGCTGTTTTCTGGAGGCACTTTCTTGTCGTCTTTCAATTGTGGAGGGAAATTGGAGTCAATAGGCTACACTTGAATTCTGAGACCTCCTTTAGTGAGCTTTATATTGTGTGCAAGTTGCTGGTGTTCTGGACTGTCCTAATTAGGAATTTAAATATATTGATCTTTATCTCCAGGCTATCTGAGGGTCAAATGCGTTAAGGATAGCTCAAGTCAGCTGGATTGCTGTACCCTGAGTTTTAGGAATAATGAACTATCTCTTTGGCAGATACCTTCCTTTCTGAAGGAAGACTTTCTGATGTTAAGAGCTGCATGTTTTCTCCAACAGGCGTCCAAGAAGAAGGTGTATATGCTATATAACCTGCAGCCTGACCGCTCGGTGACTGGTGGGGCTTGGTACAGTGACCAAGACTTCGAGTCAGAGTTCGTGGAGGTGTTAAATCAACAATGTTTTAAATTTCTACAGAGTAAGGTGAGTGGCACTGCTGAAGTCAGCTTCTGTTTGTTTTGTGCAAATAGTTTTCTTTATAAAACCAGTGGCAGGCAAGTTTTCCATAGTGCTTTCCATAAGTGTTGACTGTTGTTATAACCAGATTGGCAAATCTGGACTGGTTTATTTTTGTCACAGCAAGTGGGATGGAGTTGCATTTTAATAATTCATATTTTCACACCCTGTGCAGGGAGTGAAGCCTTCTGTCTCCAAGATCCATTGACAAGCTAGCAGCAAAGAACACAGCACCAAAAATCCAGCAAAAATCACTGCTCCCTGCAGAGCTCCTAATTTCTGAGAGGTTACAGGGTGCTTGGATAACCATTTTCCCTAGTTTGACTGCAGAAGAAGCCTGCTCTTGGTTAAATGAGTCCCTTGCAGATTGCATAATTTCTCTATTCCATTAAAATGTATTTTAACAGAAAATAGGTACTGCAGGGACTTTTTTTTTTGCCAACAAGATTCCAAATGCTGCTATTCCTTCATAGTAACCTAAATCACTCTGTAAGGTCTGTCACATTTCCTGTAAAATTCTATGTGGTTGAGTGCTGCATTGTCTCACAGTTTTAAGGACATAGCTTTAAATGTTAAAGAAAAAACGTCCCAGAAATAGTGTGGAAATCAACTTTTGTATTTCAGTCTGCCTGAAAATGAACCATGAAGGAGGCTCTTGGCAGTGGGTACTGATTGTAACTCATCTTTGCTTTTCTTCCTCAGGCTGAAGCTGCTCGAGACAGCAAACAGAATCCCATGATACAGAGAAACAGCTCATTTGCCTCATCCCATGAGGTGTGGAAATACATCTGTGAACTGGGTATCAGTAAGGTCAGAATAGATTCATTTTACCACTGTCAAAATTGTCAGTGCATGACTAGCTACAGGAGTTGGGTTCTGCAAATTTTGTGAGGATTCAGTAACTGCTTTAGTACCCTATGGTTACTGCACTGGAGGTGGGGTTTGCTGCTTGATTGCTTTTTGAAGAGGATTGTTGATACTGCATGGGATTTCAGGATAGATTGTACCTGTGGGTTTTCAAGGACTTACAAAATGGCATTCACATCATTGTAGATGAAGTAAAACTGAGGACAAAGTAAATGCTCCTTTAACAGTCTCAACCAGTTTATATTTTATTATTTCTCTCAAGTTTGCCTATGTACTTCACGCAGTTCTAGGGAAGGGGAAAAAAAAAAAAAAAGGAGGGGGAAAAAACCCTTGCAAGCATCCATTATTAGGTGTATCTTCAGCAGTCTTGTCTTTTTCTTTTTACAATAGTTTTCCTCTAAAACTGGAAGTGTGTAGTGTTTGGATGACGTAGACACTGGAGGTGCATAGGGAAGCTTTTTGGTAAAGCCAAAGCTAGTGTAACCCAAAAGTGCCTGGGAGGTAGGAAGTGTATTGGTCTGTGCTTTTCTTTTTGTATCTGCATAGCCTCATAAAGTGCCCAGCATCAGCAGTGCCTCTATCTGGGATAGGTTAGAACCCCTAAGGATTTGTTACTCAAGGTGTTGGCTCATTTACACTGTGCTATCACTGTAGTGATAGGACAAGGGGTAATGGGTTAAAACAGAGGAAGTTTAGATTGGATATAAGGAAGAAATCCCTTACTGTAAGGGTGATGAGGCACTGGAATGGGTTGCCCAGGGAAATTGTGAATGCTCCAGCCCTGGAAGGATGTAGGGAGCATCCAAGGCCAGGTTGGACAGAGCCTTTAGTGTGAGGTGTCCCTGCCCATGGGAGGGGGGTTGGAACTTGGTGATCCTAAGGTCCTTTCCAACCCTAACTATTCTATGATTTCCTTCTTGCAGGACTTGCTGGCATGTGCCTTTACTAATGTGTATTGTTCAAATTGTTTCTTAGGTAGAGTTGTCAATGGAAGACATAGAAACCATTTTAAATACGCTCATATATGACGGAAAAGTGGAGATGACTATTATTGCTGCAAAGGAAGGGACAGTAGGCAGTGTGGATGGACAGATGAAGTTGTACAGAGCCGTTAGTCCTCTCATACAGCCCACTGGATTAGTCAGGACACCCTGTGGACTCTGCCCTGTAAGTAATTAATTCTGTGTATGAATAGTGGGTGCATCCAGATTTTCAATAGTCCTGCAAATGGCCAGTGAGCACACTGCAAGGTTATGCCCATGAGTGATCCTTGTGGCTTTCTAAGCTAGCTATGCTTAGGAGAGGAGCTTTATCCATGATGCTTTAGCTATGGTGCAACAGGCAGGTTCTTCAGTTTAGAGCAGGATGCTTCCTACTTATATCTGTCTCTTCCCTGGACTGTATATGAAAAGGTGCTCTCAAGTGTAGCCCTTTCCAGATGATACAATATTTTCTGATCCCAGGTTACCCCTGAGCCTTCTCTTGTCCAGACTAAACTCCCACAGTTTCCTCAGCCATTTCATGTCACACTTGTGCCCAGTCCCTTTAGCAGCAATGTTGCCCTTCTCTGGACCTCCTCCAGCATCTCAGCATCTCGCTTGTTATGAGGGGCCCTGAACTGAACACAGTGTTTGAGGTGTGGCTTCATCAGTGGCAAATGCAGGGGGACTATCACTGCCCTGGCCCTGCTGGCCACACTGTTGCTGTTACAGGCCTCTGTTAGACTACTGCTTACCTATTGGAGAAGGAGAAGAAAACATGGGAGCATGTTGTTCCTGTCAGATCCTGCTTGCTATATTTAAGTTCTCTGCTGACATGGGGTTTTCTTTCATAGGTTTTTGATGATTGCCATGAAGGTGGTGAGATTTCTCCATCAAACTGTATTTATATGACAGAGTGGCTAGAGTTTTAAAATGAAACTGTAAACTGGACTGATGCTTCACAGCCAAGGTGATCAAGCAGCTTGCTTTTTAAAAAGTGGACTTCTTAAACTTGTGAGCAACTTCAGGACATTGGAGTGACTTTGTTTCTAATGAAACATAAAGCAGCAACACATCAGTTGGCCAAGCAGTCCTGTGAGTGGACTGGAAATCAAATCAGCACTGAAGATCAAGGCTGAAGTGGAAACGTAGATCCCTTCTTGTACCAAAAATTGGTTGTGGGACTTGACAAGTGCCATGGGACAGCCGGGTGATGATGCACCTCTTCAGGGGCTGTGTTGAGTACTCCACAGATGCTTATTCTGAATGACAAGTCATCTGCTGATCGGAAAAAACTTGCTGATGAGTGTTGCCAAGAAGGAGGTCCCAAACTTTGCTTTCAGACAGATGCTGCTGTGGGGTGCTCGAGTCCTGAAGCTGGCACTTTTCTCCCATGACAGCTACTATCTAATTGAAGATGAAGTATCTTATGTGGGAAAGACCCGAATACATCAAACAGAAATCAGTCTTCATTATCTTTCTTACCTGGTAATTTATCATTAAACCCCTGGTTCTTTTCTCATGTACATTTTATGCTTCATTTCTTCTATTACCTGGTGATGCATCTGTTGTATTTATCCCTTCATCTGACAGCTACAAGAGCACCATCAAATCTCCGTTGGTGTGTTCTGGCAGCTGCATCATGTATGTGGTTATGAAGATTTGAGTAGATGTATTCTGGGAAGATGCATTTTCCAGAAAAAAAGTATGATGGTACAGGGAAGATTTTTATAGATGATCTGAATACCCTCAGGGTTGGAAAAGATGTCAGTGACAGTTATTGGTACGTAAATATGACCTCTGACCTTGGTTTGTGATCTGAGAAAGGCATGATACCGGCGTAACATCAAAAAGCACTATGTTCTCAATGTGATGTGGGGCCAGTTTCTGTGTATCTTATGTGACCTCTCTGGCTCTTCTGTGTGACTGGAATGATGAATTGGCAATTGTGTGTTACAGTCTGTATGTTACAGGCTCTGGTGTTGTCATAAGCCTCTCAAGAGAGAGTTGTGTCTAGATTCCGCTGGCTATTGATGTCCATCTGGCAGTTTTAGAGGGGTCATGTTGTCTTTGGAAAAAGCAGGTTTCAAATCCTGATCTGAAAACGCAGGTTCAGATCAGGGAAGTAAACAGATCCTTGTACCAGCTATATTATGCTGATTAGTGACTCCACCTCTTCCTTAACCTATAATCAAGCAAGGATTCCCTTTTTCTAGGGGAAAGCAGTCGTCTTCTTTCTCACAAGTGATAATGTTGTGCATGTAGGGTACAGCCAGTTCCAGGATAACACAGGTTGAGTGATGTAGTAGCAGCAGGGCACTGTGCAGACACTCTTCTCCCAGTACAAGTTGCTACCTGTGGCTTCATCTTGCTGCATCCAGGCTGGATCTCCACTCATCATCTTCACAAACAGCCTCCCAGCACTGGGCATTAATGAGTGGGCCAAGCATAATGCTGGACCTGTCGCATCTAGCTATTTTCAAGATTGCCTCTTGAAAATAAGCCCTCCTGGGCACTGTGTTGAGGGGGCAATGGTCAAGCAACTCTACAACAACTGAGTTATCAGCCTGCCAGGTAATTGGGCCACAAGTAGTAAGCAGTTGGGCTAACAGAGACTTTTGGAAGACAGTTTACCCAATAAGGGTAGGAGTCTTTACATCAGCTATTTCAATACTGTCCAGGAGTTTGCACCTTCTAAAAGAAGACTGGGTCGCATATAGAAATGTTCAAATTTTCCTTGACCCCCACCTTCCTGCTTACTTTGTGGGTTGTGGACAGAAGGTAAGTGTTGAACAAAGAATAAAACAAAGACATGGTTTCTGTCCTATTCAGGGAGGGTAAAGATAGAGGCAAAGGCTCCTTATTTGTGGGCAGCTGGGCATGCTGTCTTCAACTGGAGCAAACAACTAGTACTGATAAGCTGAATGATTGTTTACCTCCTGTGAGCACCCACAGCCAGCTCTTTCTTTTGTTGGGAAGGTGATGGGATTATCTCTGCAGAGGCAGAAGAGCTCTTACAAAAAGAGTACTGGGATTTAAATGATCAACTGTTTGTTCTTTCTCTGCCACTTTAACCACTCAGCACACTTAAGCCTGAGGAATATGCTGCTTCAGGTACCTCTTATGTAGCAAAAGGTAATTTCATTGAGTTGTGGGGCTGGGCTTGCCTTTTGTCCTGTGTTCAAAGAGGACCTAACACAATGGGGTCCTGAATCCTCCTGGCAGAGATAAGACGTTGTTTGTGCTCTGCTGCAGCTAGAAGATAGCTTTCAAGGAAACAGCAGTCTTTGTCATGCAGGTATGTCACTATGCAGTATAACCATATTCACTGGTAATAGGAAAATGCAGAGCTTGTCTGTGAACAGCTTTTGGAAGCAGAGAACTGGTTTATTAAGCTCTCTAAATTCTAGCTCATTTGTATAGGGTTTACCTGGTTTACCTTTGTGGTCTCTGAAGCTTCTCAGTGTTCCAGCTGTAACAAAGCTGCTCAAATTCGGAAAAACACATCTATGCCTATAGAGAAAAGTAAAGCAATTTCACTTGTCTATCTGCAAAATAGGAATCTGATCTACTTACAGATGAATTGGAGGAACGATCTTTCTGTCATTCTGGTTTGTCACAAACCTGGCTAATCTGTCAGCCTGTAATTCTTCCTTTAAAAGGAGTAAATGCTAAAAGGTAACAGTATAGTGTTTTGTTTTGTTTTGTTTTGTTTTTTTTTTTCTCTGCTTGAGTTGCCAGGCAGAAGACTGAAGAAAAGCTGACCCTTTTACAAACTGGTATGAGATGGAATGTTTTGAGGAAGCTCCAATACTAGCTCCAGTACTGAATGTGAAAACACTTCGCTGTAGAACGCTGAGAGCTAAAGTTAACCCTCAAAAGATGGATTACCACTTGGAAGCATGAGCTGCTCATTTCTTTGTGGAAGCCTGCTACGAGAGGTTTCCGTTTTGCAGGACACAGGGTACTTCCTGTGCTGGAGAGCTCACCCTTGTGTTTGTGAGCCCTGGGGAGTGCAGACCCTGCTGTGAACCTACCAGGTTGCTCTGAGCTGCCTCCTCACTACGGGTAACCAACTGCCCGAAGGCTAGTGGAGGGTTGTCACACCCCAATGCCCTCTTCAGGTGGGATCAAGCAACAGACTGCTTTTCAATTTCCAAGAGAAACAGTAACTTCGGTACCGGGCTGTACTGTGAGCTGACAGCCGACAGCTAGCAGGAACTGCTTGACGTGTCTGGCCTTTACAGTCCAAAGTCTAAAACATCAACGTTAATGGCAGGCATGTGATAGTGAAAACATTCACCCTATGGCTGAATGGCTGTTTCATTTCTCCTGCTTCTCTTTCCTTTACTCTGCTCATAACTCCGGTTGGAAGTGTTTAGCGCTATGGTTGTTCCTGGTGCTGTTCGAGTGCCACCTTCTGTCTCCTCCTAGTATGGCCTCCATGGGGCGCAGAAAGGGAAGAGACAGCTCTAAAACCTCGCTCTGGTTTCCTGTTTTGCCTCCGTGTGCAGGGCGCTTTTGGGAAAGAAGCAATCCCGAGTGTGGACAGCTGGGTTTCTTATCGCTGCCAAATGCTTTATTCTTTGAACCAGGGTTTAGACACCTGAAACAGGGCTGTGCACCACACAGACTGCCCTCCTGCTCCTCAGGAGATCCTGGGGGGAGCGAGGAAGAGGGGAAGCAAAGCTCAAAGCATTCTCTTTCAGTTGGTAAGCACAAACCAAGTTGGGGCTTATGGAGGCAGACGGTGGTGTCTGTCCCCAACCCCGTTCTGTCACCTTTGTGAGCAAGCTTGTAATTCTTCCAAGTAAGCAGAAGGGGAAAGCTGTTACTTTAGTTGGTCTGGAAACACCAGGCAGAAGAGGCCTTGGCTCTGTGTGAGCGTTGCTCAGTACAACTGAAACATAGTTATCAGTATTATTGCATTCTAAATCCAAAACAGTGCTGCACCAGCTACGAGGAAGAAAAAAAGAGTTTATCCCAGCTGAAACCAGGACACAAGCTCGTACCACCTCTCAGGGTTTAACGCTAGCAGGATGTGTGCAGCATGGCCTTGGAGCCCTGGGTCCCTCTCACGGTGCTGTGCTTTTGAGACATGGCAATGTGAGGAAGCTGTAAAATGAAGGATAAACAAGCAACTCCAGAGGAACAGTTTGTCAGTGAGAGGCAAAGCAGTGCTTGGAGAGCAAGCCCTGGGTCTGAGGACATTAACAACAGTAGTAATGTGAACATTGTATACTTTAGCCTTTACGCGTAGGTAGTGTTATTCTATGCGATGAACCCCTGCAGTCTCAAACCAGCCGTGAGGCCGAAGCTGTCACGGACACGACAGCACCCTTTAAATCTGCCGAGCCCCATGATCGAAGCGCTCCTCCTCTCAGGCAGAGCCGCCAGTGCCGGCTCAGGAAGGCGACGCCTCCGCCGCCATCTTTAGTAGGGGCACCCCGTTTGTCTCCACTCCAAAGCTACACCTGTCTCCCTTAGTCAAGGTGGCGGCCCGATGCCGCTGCCCCGCCATGTCGGATGGGGTCTGACCGCTTCCCCTCCTTCAAAACGGCGCGCAGCGTGCCCGTAGCCAAGGTGTTT
>JASSUY010044072.1:12340-23092 GCA_032466535.1 Forpus xanthops
CGCTATAGAAGAAAATCAAAAAATCTTTTTAAAAAATCTTTTTAAAAAATCTTTTTAAAAGGCTGAGAAATAAAGAGTAGTACATGGCCTTTTAAGTGTGTCTTAAATCACTGCAGAAGCTGCACTGACACATGATGTTCATGAAACACTTAATACAGTCTTTCTAATTGGATGAATTTTTGTACTGTGCAAAAACTGTTATTACACTTTCTGTGAAACCAGCTGTGCTGCAAGGGGTAGAAATTAAATCGTCTGACTGTGAGAGGTCACTGGTGAATAGTAGCACAAGATCTATTACCATTATTAGAAGATTATGAGGCTCTAGAGGACATCCAGTCTTTTATGGTCTTTCAACTGCTGGAATGAAATATTTTAGTGGTTAAATGACACCCTTCTGGGAAATCCATCTAAAGATACATTTCGTGCTCTTTAGGGGTTGGAAGTGTGTTTAAAAACAAAACAAAATGTAAAATGTGGGTTTGTGTAGAAAACATGTTTATATGTTGAGCTGGATTTAACTTGCTCAGGTGGTGTATGATGGTATTATTGTTCTGTGTACTGTGGAGAGTAGCAGTAGGGAAGCAGTCACATTATAGTCATATCTTCATGGTTGAAACTTGTTAGAATCCTGATGCAGTGCTTGAAAACATTGAAAAGCTAGCTTCTGTTCTCTAAAAAGTGCTTCTGATTTTTGAAAATAGTTTGTTTTGTAGCTTTTATAAACAGAAAGTGAACTTCATTTGTGCATCTTTTTGGAAAACTGGTTCTTTCATTTGTGTGAATTCTTTGATACTTCCTTCTTGCTCATTGGAGCAAGAAATGCCAGAGTACTGAATGCTTTTGAAAACCTGCTCATGTCACTGCCTTACCTACTAAGAAACTAGATTGTTGCTATGTCTTCCAGAACTCAGCCTAACTCTTCCCAGAAATAAAACCTGGAACTTCATAGTGACATTTGTTTGCTGCCTTTTGGTTAGCTTTTTATGGGGGGCCTGAAATGATCTTTATTGTTAAAACTGACCCAAAAAACTTATTCACACCACCTTCCACTACATCCTTCAGAAAGTTCCCTATGGAACTGAAGAATCAAAATATTGTAAAAGCTTGCTGTGGTGAGCTTTTTCACTTTCTTAAAGGGTATTCTGATCACTGTTTTACCACTAATTTTACCCAACTATTATAAACCACCATTTATTTATGTAGAACTGAATAAAAGACAGAAGCAAGATAAGCATGCAAGCAAGGAACATACGGTGGAAATAATGTGAAGTGACAGTCAACATCTTGAATTTAAAATTGTGTCTATTTATTTTATTATTTGACCTCACTGACACATCCTCTGGAAGCATAGGGGATGCAGAAGGCAGTGGTGCCAGGCAGCATCCCTCTCCCACCTCTGGAGCTGCTTCCTATCTACTGGGAGCAAATGAGTCATCATGTCTGTGTTTTGGAGCTTTGAGCCATTGATGAAGATTTAACATAAGTTTAATGTTGAAATTAGTCCCAGCATTGTTTATTATGTGAAGCAGATGGAGACAGGAGCAGCTTTGCTGTGCCAGAACATTTTGGTCTTCCTCCTTATCTTACAATATGAATATTAAGGTCAAAACAAGTACACTTTGAAAGACAGTACCTTTAAGGAAATATGTAACTAATCATGTGCTTAGTCTTTTACGGAGAATTTTGTAAATCAACTTTATTATCAGTTTCCTAGATTTTAGTGGAAAAGTCACTGTAGAATTTTCATTTAATACCTGTTTAGTGTAGAATAAAATTTGTGAGTGGAAAATTAATGCCAACACAGGAGTTGGACTGAGCTTACCATCACAGCTGATGACATTAAAGGGTTTGAATGCTTTTATAACTAAGGATTAGGAATATAATTTATTTTAATTGTATTTTATTTTTACTGTCATTCCATCTAATTGCTGTATGTATAGTCCAATGTAGGTACAACTAGGAAGAATACAGGAAGTAGCCTGTTGAATAGAGAACTAGCCTAAGACAAAATGGAATTGCATAAGACCCTTTCTCTGGCAAAAGGAAGAGTCATTGTGGGGAGAGGTCTGAAGGAATAAACTTAGGTAATGAATTTGATTACTGTAACAACTTTTCTGATGTCTCTGCTGATGTTTTATGTAGCCTATTTGTCCAGCAAAGGATAAACTGATGACAGTATTTATCAGGGATGGGTATGGTTTAAAGAATTAACAAAATGTTCTTACCGTGTGAGCTGAAGATATTTCAGCCATGCTGCTGCATGCAAAACTTTCTGGATAATATTATTAGAAGGCATTCCTTCACTGTTCACACATTGTTTTTACACTTTTATGTAAAACTTACGCATCTCAATGGAGGAGCACGCATGACCTCCCTAATGAAAAAAGAGACTTACGTAAGGTGGAAGCAAGGACAGGTGGCCTAGGAAGAATACAAGGATGTTTGGGAAGCTAGGGACCAGGTTAGGAAAGCTAAGGCCCAGTTAGAATTAAACTTGGCTAGGGATGTTAAGGCTAACAGGAAGGGATTCTATAGGCACGTTGCAAATAAAAGACAGGCTAGGGACAATGTGGGCCACCTCCAGAAGCTATCAGAAGAGCTGCCTACCATGGATTTGGAGAAAGCTGAGGTTCTTAATGACTTCTTTGCCTTAGTCTTCACTGGAAAATGTTCTGACCATACCACCCAAGTCTTGGAAGGCAGATGCAGGGGCAGTGAGAATGAAGATGTTTGAGGCCGCTGTAGGAGAGGATCTGGTTTGAGACCATCTTAGGAACCTGAATGTGCACAAGTCCATGGGACCTGATGAAATCCATCCATGGGTCCTGAAGGAACTGGCAGGTGAAGTTGCTAAGCCATTGTCCATCATATTTGAAAAATCTTGGCAGTCAGGTGAAGTTCCCAATGACTGAAAAAAGGGAAATAAAAGCCCATTTTCAAGAAGGGAAAAATGGATGAGCCCGGAACATCAGACCAATCAGCCTCATCTCTGTGCCTGGCAAAATCTTGGAGCGGATTGTCCTGGAAGGCATACTGGGGTGCATGAAAAACAAGGAGTGCTTGGTGACAGCCAGCATGGATTCACTAAGGGCAAATCCTGCCTGACCAATCTGGTGGCCTTCTATGGTGAAGCTACGGAACTGATGGACAGTGGTAGAGCAGTTGACATCATCTGTCTGGAATTGTGCAAAGCATTCAACACTGCCCCACATGACATCCTTGTCCCTAAATTGGAGAGACATCAATTTGATAGGTGGAGCACTCGGTGGATAAAGAACTGGCTGGATGGCCACATGCAGAGAGTTGCGGTCAGTGGCTCAGTGTCCAGCTGGAGACAAGTAGCGAGTGGTGTCCCTCAGGGATTGGTATTGGGACCAATCCTGTTCAACATCTCTGTCAGTGACACGGACAGTGGGATTGAGTGCACCCTCAGCAAGTTTGCTGATGACACCAAGCTCTGTGGTTTGGTTGATATGCTGGAGGGAAGGAATGCCACTGAGAGGGACCTTGACACGCTTGTGAGGTGGGCTTATGCCAACCAGTTTTAAGTTTAATCATGCCAAGTGCAAGGTCCTCCACCTGGGTCGGAGCAATCTCAGGAATGGCTACAGGTTGGGCAGAGAAGAGATTCAGAGCAGCCCTGAGGAGAAGAACTTGGGGGTGTTGGTTGATGAGAATGAACATGAGCTGGCAGTGTGCTCCTGCTGCCCAGAAAGCCAACTGTATCCTAGGCTGCATCAAAAGGAGCGTGACCACCAGGTCAAAGGAGGTGATTCTGGCCCTCTACTCTGCTCTTGTGAGACCTCACTTGGAGCATTGTGTGCAGTTGTGGTGTCCTCAATATAAAAATCATATGGGACTGTTGAAACAAGTGCAGAGGAGGGCCACGAGGATGATCAGGGGACTGGAGCCCCTCCCATATGAAGATAGAATGAGAGTTGGGGCTGTTTCAGCCTGGGGAAGAGAAGGCTGCATGGACATCTCATAGCAGCCTTCCAGTATCTGAAGAGGGCCTAAAGGGATGCTGGGGAGGGACTCATCATGAGGGACTGTACTGATAGGACAAGGGGTAACGGGTTCAAACATAAACAGGGGATGTTTAGGTTGGATCTGAGGAATAAATCTTTACCGTAATGTTGGTGAGGTACTGGAATGGGTTGCCCAGGGAAGTTGTGAATCCTCCAATCGCTGGCAGTGTTCAAGGCTGGGTTGGACTTAGCCTTGGGTAGCATGGTTAATGTGAGGTGTCCCTTCATGGTTGAAGGGACACCTCATCAGGGGCAGGGAGTTTGGAACTAGCTGATTGTAAGGTCTTTTCCAACCCTAACTATTCTATGATTCTATGATTTTGGGACTCTAAAATGGCGATGCAGGTTGCTGTGTTAGTTTTAATGGTTGCCCCCACCCCTTGAGGTATGGAATGTCTATTGTTTTCTTGTCACCCTGCAATTCACCTTGTGTCATTAGTAAATTTAGTTAACAGCAAATCAGGTGATACTTTGTTCCTTGAGGCTCAAGGTACAACAGGTGCCCAGAAATAAAACTGCTTCTGTCTATCAAGTCTTCTAGCTTCAAGGAGATTTTTTTTTCTTCCTGTATTATTTGGTTTCTGGGCAAGTTTCCCTTTCCCTAAGGCTTGATTTAACCATGTTGTAGCTTTGAAGATGTTTTGTCTTTGGTACTCAAGTTTTCTGTTCTAATTTAATCAGAAAGTTAATTCTACTTTTCATCCTGCGTAGTAAATGAACATAATTTTCTTACAGGCATTGCTGTTTTTCTTTTGGCATGAGTTAATCAGGGACTACAACCACATTGTGCATAGATTAGTCTAGCCAAATCATTACCGTCAGGGTATGGGAAGGAATGGTAAATCAGCAAATTAAAGCTCATGTTTTGGGTGAATGTTTCATTTTTCTTTTTTCAGTGTTCAATTTGGAATAAACAGGAAAGCAAGTCTTGTGTTGAAAGTGCTTCTAGGTGTGAGAGTCTGCTCAAATGAATACTGTCCCAGATTCTCAGGCATACTTTCTGATTTTACTTTGAGAGATTGATAGTAAAGCCCATCCTCTGTGTAGGGAGGTTATGAAGTGATGACCACCTGTACAGGTGGTAGACAGCAACCATGAAAAACAGGGAGGGAGACTAGTCAATTAATAAAAAAATTTAGGGAATAAATGAAGTGGAATATTTTTTTTAAGAATGTCAAGTAGTATTTGGAAAACCAAGAAAAAAAGAAAATATTATATTTACTTCCTCTAGGTATTAAATACAGATTACAGGACAAAGGTTTTAGGTTTCTGGAAGTTCAAATTTAGATTGTTCAACTGTAAAGATAGTGATGTCTTGTAAAATCTTGTAGTATTTTCTTTTTGTCTGTAACTCAGAACCAGTAATTACAGAAAGAAGCAAAATCCCAGAGCTCTTGAATTTTTATTCATTGTTCTTATTCTTGCTCTGTAGTTTCTGTGTATTGAGACAGGCTTGTGTACACTAAAATGTTATCATTTGAAGACATCTGCTCATGTAAAAATACATGTTGAGAGACTGCTGTAGCAGAGTTTCCCATTAATAGTTTTTTTTTCAACTGCTGCATTTTTAAGCCACTCACATATATGTAAAGGGGCAGCTTTACCAGGATAGATTTTCAGAGGTGTCAGAATGTGAATCAAAGATTGAATCCAATCCTGTGAACGTTGGGTTTGAGAGTTTCTTAGTCTTTTAGCTCATCCCAATTTGTGCAGAATTTAGTGCACATTTGTTCTGCTTTAAGCCTCCAGTCTTGGCCTTACTCAATAGGTTTTCTAAAGTTACAGTAATCTGAGGTTAAAGAGGAAAAAACCTCTTCCAGGGGTGACTCACTTCAGAAGTAAACACTAGAAATGAAATGGAGAACTTTGTACCCTGTTCACCACGCGAGGAAAATAATCCTCTGAAAGCCAGAAGACTCAAAAAATAATTTTATCTGCTTCCTACTGCTGAATACCAAATTTCCTAATTAGCTATTCTGTTCTTGGAAATGACCTTATTTTTTTATCTGTGGAAGACTAAAAGCCATGTGGCTAAGTGAAAATCATTAGTACTGCATAAAGGCAGAATGTAAAGCAGTATCGTGTAATTAATTTTAAGTATCCATGAAATCAAGTGGGGGGGAAAAGCAAGACCATCCTAAGTAGTTTTTATTTTACAGGGTAGTGATGTGAGTATGCCCAAGTAAAAACTGAAGGACCTGCAGATACAAAAATACTGAATATCTGGTCTAAATAAAGGGGAAATGGATGTGCATGTCTTCCATCCTTTTTTGTCACTTCAGGGACTGCTTTCTGGGAGTTTTGTACCATATATTAAAGAATGCTGTAAATTATATAGTATTATGTGACAGATTTGTGGGATATAGTAGCATCATTGGAATTTCTGTGTAATGATGGAACTGAATTGGAAAGTTTCTTTATTTGGTGTGGATTTTATTGTGCCACTTTCAATTATGTTTCCTTTCAATGTGCCTGTAATGTAATTTCACGTGAAAATTCACTTGTGGATTATTACAGTGATTTCAGCTGAACATACATAATACAGTGCTTGTAAAATGATAATTTAAAGGGAATTAAATTGTTAATCCTATGAAACTACAGACTTAAGAATTTTCATTTCTCTTTCCTATTAGCAGAAGGACTAATGCAAAAATGTAGGAGTTTGTAATATGTTCTGACAAGGTCACTGTCTTATGCAACATCTTGGCAACCTAGTTCCAAGTTTATTTTCTTCTTTTATTTTAGGTCCCAAATCTGATCCCAGTTATGTTATTTAAATTGGGAAGACCTTTGGAGCCTGCACTTTACAGGGATATATTGTATACATTGCCTACACTGGGTGTACACAAGGTCAGAATGAATGTTTTTAGTAAAAGAAAAACTGTATCAATAAGAGGTCATTTATTTTGTAAAAAAATATTTAGACTGAGCAATGCATAGCTTACTTAAAATAACTGATTTGTAAGCTTCAGCATAACTTTCTAACATCTTGCATGGGATATGACATTTGTTTTGGAGTTAAATATACATTATGCTGTATTATCTGTACTGTATCATTATATGTATATCATAAGAAGGTGTTCTTGGACTTGCGCTGAAGTTTTTCAGAAAATTGACATTGCAGTTGGACAGTTTGCTGTACTTGGTCATAAAATAATTATTTGTAGATTAATCTTGTTTTCAGACATAAAAATACTCAGTGAAATTTGGTTAAAAATTTTCTTTCAGGTTTGTGTTGCTCAAATTCTACGTGCCATACACATGCTGGGGAGCGTGCCAAAGCTTAGAGCAGTTACTTTGCGGCTGATGACATCCTTATGGGAAAGACAGGTTAGAAAATTCTTGTAGTGTTCCTAAGATAAGTGTAGTTGAAAACTAGTTGCCTCTAACCAAGAAAGGAAATTAATTTTGTAATATTGCTTACACTAGTAGCTCATTATCAGTGTTATTAAATAAGTAGTGGGGGTGGTGCCTGTACTGACTCTGTTTTAGTGAAAAATTTCAGTAGTGTGTGTTTTTCATGAAACCTGCTTTTTGATTTCATGAACTCTTAGACTGGATGTTTGAAGGACGGCTTTTTGCTTTTCATGATGTACAGTAAGAACAAGACCTTAGTTATGATCATAAAAGCAAATTAATGCCATATAAAGTAGCAACAGAGATTTGTCTGCAGAAGCCATTTATGTCTCAGAGAAGCATTAGATTCTCTTAATAAAGAAAAGCAAGTATGGTGTGCAATAAAAGAGACATTTACAGATCATATAAAAGTGCTAACAATGAAAATGCTGTCATCAGCTTTCAGAGGTGCGATTGTAACTTTAAAATTCAATCTTTTCTAGGATAGAATTTATCCAGAGCTGCAGAAGTTCTTGGCAATGTCTGATATGCCTTCTTTGTCTGTTGACAAAGATGCTCAATGGGAAAAGCTGATTGCTAAAGCTGCTTGTATACGAGATATATGCAGGCAGAGGTAAGCAGAAGTGTAATCCGTCTTATGTCTTTTTAACTGAAATCGGCTTGTTTTCCCTTTAGAAAAGCTGCATAATTATTTTTTCCTACTTTGTTGTCTTAATTGCAAGTAATATTTTTCTAGCTGTCGAAGATACTGACTCACGCATTACTAATCTCAGCAACTAGTAAGGTTTGGGGATTTATATTATAGCTAATAGAAAAAACATATAAATAAAATTAAAATCTCTTCATCCTGAAGCAAAACGTGTATCTTGTACTGATCCAGAATAGAAACTTAAAGGCCTTTCAAATTATAAGAAGAGGGCGTTGAAACATTAGAAGAAAAAACTAATGATCTGCCTATCTTTCTATCCAAAGAAAGAATGGGTGCTTTTCAGGATTTTCCTTGTCAATCGCTTCTTGAATGATGTTATCCTTTAGTATACACAACATCTTTGGACAAAAACTTCCACTGTTTAATCACTTGGTGATTAAAGTTTGGAACTTTGATGTGTGCTGATTTAATTCTCCAGGTCACTCAGCCTTTAAAGCTTTCTATCATATCCTCCTTTGTATCTTTTTTACCTCCCAGTTTTAATCTGGTTTAGTTGTCACTCCACCAAAAGCAAGATTTAATGAGTTTTTGTGCATAGAACTTGTGTATATGTGAATATTGGCTTGTATCTTCACGTTTTTCTTTTAGGCCATACCAGCATGGAGCAGATATGTTGGCTGCAATTTCCCAGGTTTTAAAGGAATGCACAAAACCTGATCAAGCTTCACCTGCTGCTTTAGTGTTACAGGGACTTCAAGCACTTTGTGAAGCTGAGGTAAGAATTTGGCTTGTCATTGTGTTTTGTTCTCTTTGTGGATAGTGGACTTTTTTCCTAGTTGACTTCTGTTTTAAGAGTACTTTGAATTCTGGCAGATTTTTTTTTTCTTTTTTTCTTCCTTCTGACAAATTTGATTCCTCTTTTCCAAGATCAGTATATTTTCCTGGGAAATTGTACTGTGAAATTCTACTACAGCAGGTCAGTCCTTCAGTGCATTGGTTGAAATTTTCAGTCAGTTTTGCAGTATGTTTCAAAGACATCCTTTCATGTATTTTCCATGAGATTTGAAAAGAGCGGCTGTTTTGCACATAGTTCTGATTGGCTGAAAATTATGTAAAACATCTAACCTTTTGCTGCCTTCTTACTGGCCTGCCATACTGGGCCTGATTCATATGGTGTCAAATCACTTCTAGTGGGAAGGCTTATTTTTTGTGTTTTCTAATGCATTCATTACTTACTGATGAAGAGAGCAAGTAAGCATTGGAACATCCTGCCCAGAGAGGTTGTACTGTCTCCATCTTTGGAGGTTTTCACATTCGTTTTGGATACAACCCTGAGCAACTGAGTCTGATCTCATAGTGACCCTTCTTCGAGCAGGAGGTTGGGCTAGAAGTATCCTGAGGTGCCTTCCAACCCAGATTGTCCTGTGATCCTATGATATCCCCGAGTTAGGAGCCAAGAGTCTTTGTTTCCACAGTGGCATAACAGGTGTGGTGATACAGGCACAGGCATACTGTGAATCCCACTATAGACAAACTGTGTGGACTATGCAGGCCATCTTAGTTAGTGGACTAATGATAGCCTGCAGGAATATTTAATTACCCACCCTGTCAAGCAGCAGTTTTAAGTTTATTTACTTCTTCACTTTTAATGTAGTGTTTACTGCAGTAAGGCCAACCCAACGTAATCCAGCCATTGCCATACCTTTGAAATCATGTCAGCAGTTTAAGAGCAACATGGTAAATGGTTAGCAGTCCACAGATGTTAGTATTCACACTGGTTAAAAAGCTTCAGACAAAGAGTAATTAGGACCAACATACTCAGGGTAATAATCGCTGTGTTTGCTTTTGGTATAGAATTTGGCTCTTCTTAATTTCACATAGATTCTTTGAATGCTGGCCTCAGTATTTAGTATTTAAGCAGTTTGATGATTAAGCAGTATTTTCCCAGGCTGGATTATATTTAGACTTCATTTTGCAAAGAAGCAGAAGCTAGGCCTATGACAGGTATCACATCCTTCTATGAAAACTTCATTTGGGAACAGTCGTTCTGTACCCCTGTTGAGAAGTGATAGACTGAGACAGCAACAGGAACTCAGGGAGGAAAGAAAGAAGGAATCACTTAGTAGACAGGTACCATTTTTTTGTGTCATAATTCTTACATTCCTCCCTTATCTTACTTTGCTTCCCCATTTTCAGATCTGCCACCTGGGAATACTTAATCTTTAATGGAGAGTTCTCTTTGGTAAAGTAGGTAACCATATGGGTTAAGTGATGCAGTCTGTCTCTTGTTTAGTAATTAAACTCCAGTTTGCAGTGCAGTAACCATAAAGGGCATAATCATAGAGGTTGGTCAGAGGGATTTGGTTTGGTGCTTTCTCTCTCTGTCACTGTCTTAATAAATAACCATGGGAAAGGGTACAGCTGCTTAGGTACAGAATTTTTGTAAGCATCTAATTTTCAGTCAGCTTCTGCACCAGCATAACAAATTATGTTTTCATGTGTATAGTGTTGACATAGTTGAAGATAGAACCCTATACACCATGTGGCTTTGTCAAAGCTGAGTTAGCTATGTTCTGAGAGTCTCAGAAAAGCTTCTTTGTGAAAATAATGCTATAATAACGTGTGCCGTAACATTGCTTTGTTGTTGGTTTGTGTTTGTGTTTTGTTTTTTGTTGTTTTTTTTTTTTTTTGTGTTTGGTGGGGTTTTTTTTGGCTTTT
>JASSUY010044076.1:14238-28559 GCA_032466535.1 Forpus xanthops
GCAGGTCAAGAAGGGAAAAAAGGGTGGGACATGAAATGGGAGAAAATACCTGGACAGGCAGCTCTCTCTACATCATCTCTCCAACAGCTCTCCAGGCCTTCAAGTCCTCAGCCTCCCCTTGCAACAGTGCTGAGTGGGGAGAAGTCATCCATGGGCTGCTCTTAGTGCTCTTCCTGGTGCATCCTTCAGCAGCAACAGGAAAGAGTAGAAAATGCTGGTGCCAGCCTGTGTTATTAGGCCAAAGCACATGTAAATGCCAACCATATGTAGGCCTCCTTGAAATATGAACTTAGCATTTTGTTTATTTTCAGTTCCATCCTCCTGCCCTGCAGGAGCCTTTCCTTCCTTTGCAACAAAATTGATTAGGAAACAGTTTTCTTGGCATTCCTGTAAGAATTAGTATACAAGCCAGTAGAGATGTAGTGAGGCAGGATGCTAAGTCTCTCGAGTGACAAAATGACCTGGAGTGAATAATCTATGAAAAGCACTGTTTTCTTTAATGCCTGAAAATAAACTAAGGCTCAGTCCACCCATCAATAGGTCCATTTCCTCTGTGGTTTCAGTCCTCTATTTTAGTAAAAAACATTTAGTTGTTTTAATTCTACTAATCCTGCACAACTACAAGAGGGATGGGAAAAGCAGCATTCCCTGCCTCTCCACATCAGCACCACAGCAAATTCTATATGGTAATGTTGAAACTATAAATGGTAGATATCTTGCTATTTCCACTGGTTTCAAGGGAGTTACAGACATACTTCAGAAGAGGTAAGTGGCCTGCTGGTTTTATTCTTGGCATTGTCAGAGCTAGGAATAACTCACCCTAACTCTTATGGACAAAGCTAAATTTACAGAACTGAAATTTGGAACATTTGGTTTTTATCTTCTCTATAAAAGTAGGATCTTTAAGTCACCAATCATACTCAAAGAGTGAAGTGTATTGGCCCTTGCAATGTTATTCTTACAAGGCTCATTCAAATTATAGCATCAGAGCAAAGTATTTTTTGCTTTTTTTTGCTATTTATAGCCACACAGTTCAAGTGGGATCTAGTTCTCACCAACCTTTATATCCCTACCCCACCCTTATATATGAACTCAAATTTGTATTGGACAACAACAGTTCCAAAAGCCAGTACCAAATTTATGGGGTGGGTATGTATTTCATTCATATCTTGATAATGTCCTAACACAGAGAAGCAAACACTGATTCTGCTTGCTTGCAGCTAGTCATACCCAGTTTTTCCATGAGTTTGGATCAGATTCGGATGGCCTTAGGTTAGTTCACAAGCAGCCTGGCTGATTTCAGTCAGAAGCCAGCATGGTTAGTGTGTGCTAGTGTATAAGGAAAGAATAAGATGAAGCTGACCTCCTATCACAGGTTAGAAATAGTACATATTCGCTAGAATTGCTCTGACAAGTGTTTAGCCATAATTGCTCCCTTCTTTCTCTCTTCAGTACAAGGTTTCAACTAAATTTCTTTCACATGGAAGTAGGCAGGCTTTGCCCAGAATTACTGCTGATTTAACTGACAATCACTTCAAGTCTAGTTCTGAGACTATAAAAGTGAACCAAAATTTACTCACCGAGAACTTGATTCAGGCTTCATCTACATTGAACCCTGCTAGCCACCACAAGCATTAATTTACCCTCCATCTGTGTACGGTCACAGGAAACCCTGAGGGCAAACATTTTCCTTATCTGTGTTATAAGAGTGAGCTTTGCATACCAGGGGAGGGCAGGGAGGGACACTAAGTATATGTAATCTTTCGTGTTGTAGGCCAGATTTTATGTCTCTTAGTCAAAAAAGGATTTCATTTAAACAACTGCTAATCCTATCTTTCTGAGAAAACAAAGAGCATAGTTGTCATTAACTTAATCTGACTTTATATGAAACAATAAAACTACATGGCTTAATGTCTTTGATAGTGGTATCATTAGACACTGTATATTTAATTACACAGTGACAAAAGCTTCAAGAATTAGATGCTGGTAATTGCACTATCCCATGAACACGGTGCACGAGACACAGTCATGCTGTGTTAGACACACCTTCCTTCCTTCCCTATTACATGCATTTACATGCAATGGAACAGTAGAAAAAGAATTTTGTCCTCCTAAGATACTCCCTTGGCATCACACTTCAGCCAGCAGTGCTTATCTGGGGTAGGCTTACAATACAAATGCAGCTTCAATAAAGAGTAAGAGACACAAAGCTTACCTAGGTGAGCCCTGGTACTGCAGAGCATCCTCTAATGCCCCTTCAGAAGCCAGAGGAGGGACAGGTGAGAGCTTCCAGCAGCTCTCCCATCTGACCTCAACAACTCTGAAAACCTCTCACAGCTTTCCCATTCCCAAAAGAGAGAGGACAAACGTTTACCTAACCTGGCCTGATCTTTTCATTATCCCCACCCATTCATCCCCAAAAAGAAATCTGCTTTTCAAATACATTTTATATACTCTGTGTCACATGTTTTCAAGAATAAATGTGTTCAGGAAGTTTTGTATTATTGATTTTTTTCATTAAAGAAATATGGGAAGTGGACATGGCACAGATTTTAGGGCCAGTAATGCCTCTTGCTGCCCTGTTGATGACACAAGCCAACCTATCTGTGGACAGTCTTATACATGAATGGCAAACACTATGGGCAAACCTGTGGGGTAAGGCAGACACGAGTTGTTGTCCCAACAACATCCAAAACTGCCTTAAAGTGGTCAATCCATACCATCTTCTACAGGTACGAAGGTCCATATGTCTGCAAGAAGCCACCCTGCCCAATTGTCAGTCAGGTGCCCAGGAATGGTGAGGACCACAGTGGTCATCGGTTCACTAAAAATTTCTGGTACCTTCACGACTCCTGGAAAAGGCACAAAGAGCTCTTAAACGTCAATCCCAAGAACAAACAATCCTTTAAAAACCACAGGCCCACTAAGCAAAACAAAGTCAGCACTTGAAAGCTAATGAAAATAACAACACAGCCAAAGCTTACAAAGCTGCTCTCATCACACATAAAAAGAAAATAAACAGCCTGAAAAACAACAAATACAACTTGTAAAGCTACACAAAATAGCCAGATCATGAAACTATAGTCAAGTAGATTAACTAAGCCAACACTGAGACAAGGAAAAGCAAGACCAAGTCAAAACCTAGGAATTTAATCTGGAGCTCTGTAAGAGCTCTTGGAGGGTAACTATGTACCATACATGAATACACATAAAGAGCACATGATTCCATTGAGTGTAATTTCTTCCTCCCAGTGTTCCTCACTT
The DNA here is from genome assembly GCA_032466535.1 of Forpus xanthops. Taxonomy (NCBI): domain Eukaryota; kingdom Metazoa; phylum Chordata; class Aves; order Psittaciformes; family Psittacidae; genus Forpus; species Forpus xanthops. The sequence continues at coordinate 17,503 of JASSUY010044076.1, forward strand.
TTTGGTTTCTCATCTTGTCAGTGAGGAAGTCCAAACCACAGAGCACTGATTTCACATGTGACTTCAGTTCATTCATTATCCCTCCTTGATTATGCTTGAGGATGGATGTAAAAAAGCAGGAAATAAGCACAACGCAATCACACTGAGCTCCATCAAACTCCTGGTGTACAGCACTAACTAGTTTGCTCTATCACATGGCATTTTACCAGAGCTAAAGAAGTCATAACAGCACTAGTTTGATATTGCTGCAAGATGCCCAGCAGAGCCTGCAGGGATGAGAGCAAACTCACCTTCACAAAATTACGTTATTTTCCCCAGTGAAATCCCAGCTTGTTTCAGTGGGAGAACCCAGCCTAGATTAGTAATGTGTCTGCACTTGTCCTTCCTTTATTTTCAGAGCATTAAGTGCACCATTGTAGCAAGAGAGGTGAGGCCAGAAGAATCAAATTAAAGAGGTCAACAGAAATAAACTAGCTCCTTTTTCCACAGCTTTTTAACCAAGCTTGTACTTCAATGTCTTTGTGACAGCCAGGATGATGCAATTTATTGTTGCCATGAACACAATCTGTTAACTATACAAGAAAATCATTTCGAGATGAATTTCATCAGGACTCACAAACTGGGTTTCAAAGACAATATCTCACTCTGTAGCATGTAATGCCGGGTCAGACTGCATTCTCAATTTTCTCTCTAAACTTTCACCATATAAAATCCCTTTGATTTTGTTTAGATACCTGATCTTTCCACCTTTCTCCTTTAATATTTTCTCTTTTTTTTCCCCAACCTGCTCCTCAGATTTGCAGGCAAATGTTCTGCATTTGGTGGGAAACCACAGCTCATTCCTGCCCTTTTCTCCACATAATTTTTGACTTTCTATAAAGAAAGCCTTGGCTGGGACTTCAGAGTGTATATACTTTGTTGTGGCCCTTGACAGAGGATGAAAGGCATATACTGTCACCTCAGCCCCATACAAGCCACAGGAAAGGACTATCCCAAAGGTTGCTCATTCATTACTGGGAGATTTAGTCTCATGCACTGCAAAGAAGGTGGGATGGCACCAACAAATGCAAGGCTATATTTTCTGTAGACAAAGAGGATTTGCACAAACACCCCTATGACCGAATTTTCCTCCTTATGTCCTTGTGTACCCACTGAATCCAGAGCAACTGTCCAGGGGGTTTGGGCTTGGAAGCAGCAAAGTGTGTCCTTCAAATTAAGCTCAGCTTCCACCATTTTGCTGATGAAGACAGGCTTACATTTGAAACTAAGCAAGCTGGGTTCAGCCCTTTAGCCGGAGGTTTTATGTCAACTTCTCTGCAGTAATCTTTAAAATGTCCCTTCCCCACCTCCTGTAAAAAACACCCAAGTAATTAAACCAAATAATTCAGCTTTTCCTTCAGATATTTAAAGCCACAGATGCTGTCTGCACAAATCAAACAGAAAAGTTTTGTTGGTGACCCATGACACTGAAGTGAAACTATTCCTCTCAGAGCTATTTCTAGAATACCAAGCAAAAAAAGAAGAGAACATTTTTTAACAGGACAGCAATTAATAAGAAGCTATTTGCATGTGTGCATGTGTCTGCTTTTCTATGGACGCATACGGGAATAGCACAAAATTAGAAGTACTGAAAGTATATATTTTCCAGCAATCTCTGTGAGGTTATATGGAAACATGGCAAAGAACAAATCTGGGTGGGGAAACAATTAATATGTGCTCTCTTCCACATTCTGAGCTTTTGCTATGTCTTTTCTCCCTCCTTTTTATCACGTGGGAGAGTCCAAGTTGTAGTGCTAAATACAATTTGGGAAAGCAACACAGAAATGACAGGGCCTGCCCTGTTCGTGCCCCCTAGAGATGTCTGGTTGGAAAGTTTCTGAAGAACTTTCTTTCCCCAGTGAAAAATGGGGTTATGTTGAAACTGAGCTTCTTATGAGAATAAAGCTCTCACAAGCTGGAAGTTTGTATTCATGTTTTTAAAGCACATTTAGAAAGACACTACAGGGTTTTCACATCCCCTTTTCCCATCCTGCTGCTGTGTTACAGCTGGCAAACATGGCTCAGAAGCTAAAAAAGTGGGTAAACCTCCCTCTTTTTTGCTTGATTACATTCATATCTTTGACAATAACAAAAGGGTGTGGACACTGACATAGAAATCAGTGGGCTGCTATCTAGAAATTGGTACTATGACTTCAGTGAACATTGTCAAAACTGCCATAAACTACAAAATTTATATGTCCATCATCTTCTGTATCTCCATACATGCATATACACTAATACCACTGTGTATGCAAATTTTATTGGTTATCATTTACTAAATGCACTTTATAAGTGATAGAAAAGGAGATAGAAAATAGCATATTTTATAAGCATGATTTAGATCATAATCATTAGGATCCTACAGAAAGATTAGAAAGTACAGAATTCTGATCTTCCAAATCAAACCCATATTCCACAGAGAAAGGAGTAAAATAAATCTATTACTTATATGATCTCATTTCATCCTTACTAGAAGTCTGTTCATTACTTTTAAGGGGAGGATGCTACAGGAATGGGTTCACCATTCAAAATGCTTTACATAAGAACAAATATTTTAGGGTCATTCTGTCTTTTCTTTAGTGCTGCAGAATTTGTGACATTCTCCTTAATATTCCTTGGGCTTGTATCTTTTTTGTACTGAAGACAGCTGACAATCTTGTAACATACATTATCTCTGAAATATTTCAGTTCCCCTTTGAAGACTGCTGCAATAAAATCTACTGAGAGAGCAACATAATAGCATTTGGACAAAAACGTTTATGAAAAGACGTGAATAATACTTGATTAATTGAACAGACTTGCAAATTTCCACCAGCAGAGGTCATTTTCACTCTAGAATGAGTTAAGGAGCTTATAAAAACCTCTGTCTTTTTATCTATGGGAATATCTTCAAAGCAGTCCCAATGGCCAGGGTATTCTTCATAAAGGCAAGTAGTCTGGGGTTGGATATAATGAATGTTAAAAAGCTTAAACAAATGCTCTTAATTTAATCAAACAAATTCAGCCTGTGCTGTCAAATATCAACAAAATCTCTGCTTTCACATTTCTTGTGTGTATGGGATCAGTCAGTTTAAGCAACCCTGATGGTCTACATATTTTTCCTGAACAAATATATTTGTCTGGGAAAAACTTGCCTATGACACTAAGATTTCATGTAAGTCTCAGTAAAAAATGCAGTGGGCAAATGGGAGCCATCTGTTTTCTCCCTTTTCTTTCTTGTGCGTACCAGAGTCATCTGTGACTCCCTTCCCAGAAGGCCAAATCCCACCCTCACATACACTGCCTCGGTGGCAGGGTTGCAGAAACACAATACAAAACCAATATTAACATTCCCACAGAACTTATCTGTAAAATCACGTGATTTTTTTCCTCCACCCCAACATGGACAAGGATCCCACTGCACTGTGTAAGTGCTATAAGCATGTATTGACTTTTAATGGCATAGAAATAACTTCAAAACAATTGCAATGCAAGGAACAAAATTTTATAGTTAATATGGAGTTCTTGCACATTTTTCTAAGAAGATACACGAAATATCTTGAATGGACAGATCAGTTGTCCGTCTTACACATTCAGCATTATGGTGAACATCCTACCCTGAAACCTACTGTGGGATGAGATAATGCCTGTGAGACTACAGAAATGATGCTTACTTTGTCTGTCTAGTGTTTTGAGAAGGCAAATATATGTTTACTTATGATAGAGCAGTCAATTGCAATCTGGACTGTGGAAATGCTGGTGCCTTGCACAATAACTATCTCAGCAAAGCTGGGCTTGAGTTTAGTCCAAAGAGTCTGAAAGACAACAGGAAAATATTGAATTAGACCCAGCCCCAAAGACAGGAAGGGGCATGCTGTGTTTACAAATGCCACCAAGACTGTTAGCGGGAGCAACAGGAAAAAAAGGAGGAAATCATAGAATCATAGAATAGTTAGGGTTAGAAAGGACCATAAGATCATCTAGTTCCAACACCCCTGCCATGGGCAGGGACACCTCCCACTAAGTCTGAAAACACTGCTTGGCAAACGCTATACAGGAATTAATGCTTGGCAAAGCAATAATATCCCTATTTCTCCTTGTTTTACACCAAGGACCGAAAGGGGAGTTGAAGGAGATTAATTACTTTGCCTACTAATCAATGTAAAGACATATTTTTCTGCTCATCTATCTCACAATTTTTATTTCATCTAGTTTGGGTTTTTTAGGGTTGCCAGATGTCCCAGTTTCACTGGGACAATCCTGGGTTTTGAAGGTACATCCCATCTGCTCTTGAAAACATTTCTGTTCACTGCTCTCTTGTTGATTGTGTGCTTTTAGAGCAGCCAGCCAGCCAGCAAAGGACTGGAGGAAGCAGGCTGATAAATTACTATAAAACTATAAAAAGCTGCCTATATTTCCCCAACGCTGAAAATTCATTCTGTAGGGACAGCTTTTTGCAAAATGTAAATGGTCACTGTGGCACACAAGAAATTATGACAAGTCCCACTACTGCTCAGAGATCACGCCTTTAAGCATGTGTGTACATTCCAAACTGGAAGCGACACTTATGCCCTTCTTGGGCTGCCTGAGCTCCCATCACAGAGAGAGCGCTGGACTTTTTGATTGTGCAATCAAGAAAAGAGATCCTTGAACCTCAGTATGAAGGGGAACATTCCAGGACAACCTCAAACCAAAGCTGGAATTGGATGCAGCAGCACTGCCGGAGACTATGTTCCATCCCTGTGACCCAGTAAAGTCCCCCAAGGTAAGCAGGCTACATGTCGATTAGCCCAAAGTACTTCCACTTACAGAAAGTGGAAGCTCACACTTACACATTCAGCTCCAAATTTATTTTACAGCTGCTAGCTCCCATGAATACATCATGGTTATAATGAATGTATCACAATGTTATTCCTGAAGTTCCAGCTACTGGAGTCCTGTGAATCTTTAAGAATCTAAGCTGCTCTACATGAACAGAAAGTGAATTTGTGGTCCTCATGACAAGAAAAAGCTTGCAAAATCAACTGTGAATGGAGAAACACAAAGCATGCCAAGTCAGTTATTTTCCATTCCTTTTCATGGTGTTATTCCGAGGCTTGACTCATGGCTTCTGAATGCTTGGGGAGAACAGAAGATCAAGAAGAAGAGAAAATGAAGTTACCTCAAATAGGAGGTCATCTTCCTCCAATCTGGTGCTGCATTTGCAAACAAATCTCATCACTATATCTCCTGTGCATTCCCTGGACTTCAGAACATTCACACAAGTACCTCACTTTGTTCTAGCAAATGTCTCATTAAAAAATGCCTTTATCACAAAGACTGCAAAAGACTTCTCAACAGCTACACCGCAGGCTGTGGTGACAGTAGAGGCATAAAACTTCCAAAAGTTAAGAAGCTAACTGCTTGCCTTCTCTCCCCCCAGGGTGTGGGGAACTAGGAGGAGAAGAAAAGACGTGTAGTTTTCAGCCATCTATCAATGCAAACAAATTATTTGAGCTCTTTAAGAATTAGGAAAATGCTAAATATATCTCAGCTAGTACATATAAACTACTGTTAGTGTATTTATAAACGAAGTCAGTACAAACTTCTTGTGAATAACAGCATATGGGAATACCGAGTTTCTGATGGCAGAGAGGGTTTACCTAGTGATAGAGTTCAAAAACAGGAGGAGTGGTATAGCAAAAATAAACCCCACCGATTTGCTTACATGAAATCTAAAAGGAAGATTATATCTAAGAATCTCAGACATCTAGAGCAGGATTCTTTCATCCAAATGACTCCAAAATGATCCAGGTTAACTCTCAGGCACAGAAATTTGCACTACAGACAGCTGGAGTGAATGGGAGGCATCCCGCTCTTAACGCTGTCATACAAATAGAAGTACTCTGTTTTTAAAGAGTTTGGGAAGCCACCATAGCTGCCCAATACTGTAACAAAACAGGGTATGAAGCACTAACAACATATTTACCTTAGAGCACACTGGAATCATAAAGGACTGATACCGTCTAGAACCAGTAATTTCGCCCGCAGTACTTGGTACAAAAACCATTTTGAAGGATTTAAGTTCAGCAATGAGAGTACAATTCTTTCTTTTTCTTCCGGTATAAAAATACTTGGTGAGAGAACAATGTTATTTTTTCCTCTGCATTTCTAATTGATGGGAGGAAACTCTAAAAACGCTCATCCTTTCCAGCTCTGCCTACAACATTCAGCTCTCACCAGCCAACACAGTCTTGCTTCCTCTTCCTCAGCATAAATTTCTTGCCTCCAAACACAAGCTCACTGGGGAAGAAAAATTCTTTCTTCCTGCACTGCAAGGTCCTACTTACAAGCAGGTGCTTTGATAGTTACCCCCATCCTGCTGCAAGGCTCTTCTAAGCACAGCCTGTGACACCTTCACATTTCCTCCAATACTGCAGTGGTCTGTCCTGGCCAGGCCTAAGCGTGTTCATGGCTGAAGCATGACTGGCACGTCCTCCTCTTTCAGAAGAACTCTTTGGGGAAGAAAGCTCCCTTCTTGTGCTAAGTGAGGTACCTGTTATAGCACTATCACTATGTCCTTGTGGAATGCCATGCTTTTAGGGCATCAAACAGGATGGATCAAATCCCATTGAACTTAGGTTAAAAAATAAATACATCACTTGGAAAACACGAGTACCAGCAGTTTCTGACAAGTGAACTCAAATTCTGCAGCTGTGTGCAACCTACCAGAACTTGCTCTCTTCACACAGATGGCATAACTAGGACATAGGTTTAACTGGTAGTAGACAGTAAGGAAAGCAATGACTGGTACACCCAAGGAAGAAGATTTTGAGATCATGATTCCCTAATACCGCAGCAGTCAGTTTTTATGGGCTTGCTTTTAAAGACTAAAGCCCCATATGTAGAATATAAATTTTTGCATGGAAGGTGCCATCTGCAAAAGCAGAGGAATACACTTCAAAGGTCACAAGAAAAGCAATCTCCTTAGTATCTTAATTTACCCAGTCTGTAGGTTCATCTAACCACAGTACTTGTTTGTATTCTGCATATAAAATTAGAACTATATAATCTTCAGTATATAGACGTTATAAAGTTTACTGCTAAATACCTGTAGAGGAATCAAAACATATCTTCCACTTAACCATCAAGTGTTTCAATAATTCAAATAGCAGTGCCAACAATAGCAGTGCCACCATTTACACAAAAGATTTGCAGAAACTCTTTCTGGCCACTACATCCTATGTTTTCAGTAAGGATGCCAATCATTTTTCATTTGACATTTGTTCTATCTCAGTTAAAAAGATGTTAAATTAAATTTTAAAGCTGCACAGATACAATTCTAGGTGTATTGTGGGAGCAGCACAAGCAAAGCCTCTTATCATTTTTCACTTGTCTCCACAAGGTGATTTTGTTCCTTTCAAAGATGAAAAAGGCACTTCCACCCAATGAACAATCTCTGAAGTAGTTAAATAACCTGCAAACAAAACCCATACGACTGATATTTGCATAAAGCTGCTCTGGTTCTGAGGTCCCTCAGACCTGTCTTCTCCTGCTGTTTGAAACAGACATTTTTATCCTTGTTTTTATGGTGAAGAGCAATGAGCAAGTATAGATAAACCTCAGAGACCATGTATATTGAATCTGCCACTTCCAGGGTACCTCTGATTCATGCAGTGTTTACTACATGCAACAGATCTGATGTTCCCAAATACTGGCCATTTACTGGGCAGCTCATGCACCAGCATTTCTGTCCAGGAAACATGCTAGGCTCACTCTTGTTATGAAGTACAGCTACCGCAGTTTGATTAGTGTCCTCTATGCCCCACATCAGTTCAGCACTTCACTGCATGGTTAGACATGGAATTTAAATACCAAAGTAAATGTACTTTTTTCATCACTACTACTGTCACCATTTAGTCCAACCTGGATACAGAGCAAAGTGTGAACACTCATTAATTCCAGAGACCAAAGAGGTTAAACTCAGTAGACCTCTGCTACAGGCAACTGTTCAAAAAAAGCAGTGCATCACTAGAATATTGTATGTTCTATGAACACGTTAAAAAGCAGACAAGCAGTCGAGAAAGATCCAAAGACAATTCTGCCTCTAGGATGAATTAATTCAGAGGAGGGAAAACAATGCTGTTAAATAAGAAATGACACAAACTTTTATTTGAACTTGAAACAAACCAGATCACGGACCTTTGGGGAAGCGAAAAGGGTTGTGTTTGATTGGTTTTCATTCCTTACCATTATTTCCTCTAATTGTGATCAAGATAGAAAGGGCCAGCACTGAAATACTAAAGAACAAAACACTATTAAAAAAGTGTTCTTACTGTGACAGTCTAAAGCATCAAAAACATTGTGAGATGCTTTCATTAAATATGTAAAGCTGTTGTAAATACACGCTTAAGTGCTTTATTGCACTTGAAATGCAGTCTTTTATTTCTCAGACAAGATGAAACAGAATAAAGAAAGAGAAAAAGAGGAGTTGCTTTAAGGTCCTGTGTTGCACAGCTGGTACTACAGAAGCCTTACAGCAAAGGGTTTTGACAGAGCCAAGCGCCAGGCCTGGCTGCTGGTGGCCCTATGTGCAGCAACCCAGCACACCAAAGTAAATGAAGATAAGGTGACCATCACCCCAGCTTGCAGCTCCTGCTATCAAAATCCCAGTAATTCAACTGACCAGGAGGCAGGTAAAAAGGCAAAGCAGACATTGCTTAACACTGCTTTTCCTCCCTTGCTCTCCAAAAAATGCTAACAATGCTCATGTTGCTGGTCTCATTGAAGTTTCTTCTCCCAGGAAGCACAAAAGCCCACTGTAGGGTTCTCTCAGGTTGTCTGCCTTGGATCAGCTTTTGCCAATGGGATTCTATGCTGTCACATGGCCCATACAGCTTAGAGACTCTTCTGACACTGCTCAGTCCCTGCCATTTGTTTCTACTATGGGAACAAATCACTGTTTAATCACTCGTGCCCTCCTGGTCTTTCACAAAACAGTCTCAGCTGCAATCCTGAGCACAGAAAGGTATTTGATAACTGCCCCCTCAAATTTGCTGTGAAGATGCTTATCTAGATCCACTAGGTCGATTTCTTGCTTAGTTATCCATTATGCCCCTCTTCTGCTAGGGTAATGTCTACATGCAGGGAAATCCTTTGCCTCAGCAGAATGATATTCTGTCTCACAGATAAGATTACAGATGGGATTCCCAAAATTATTATAGAGAGGTATTTTAAGTGATTGCACAGCAGCTCTATGTCTGTTATGTGCCGCGATAGCAGATAGGATCCTTCCTAGTCCAAAACAAATCTCCTGTGGTTTAACTGAATAAGCCCAAAGAAGCAAGTGAAGTCTTAAAGCCTGCAAGCACAGACATCTATTTGCTTCAGAAACTGAACCAGTAACCTTTATCCAGATTTAACCTATCTACTTGAAGGGTATAGAGATTATGCATACCCCTTGGCCAGTTTCACTCCTGCAATAGTTTTAAATCACATCACTTCCATTATGCCCCATCCCTGGCAGTGTTCAAGGCCAGGTTGGATGAGGCTTGGAGCAACTGCTCTAGTTGAAGGTGCCCCTGCCCATGGCAGAAAGTCAGAACTGGATGAGGTTTAAGGTCTCTTCCAACACAAGCCCTTCTATGATTCTAACAGCTTCTGAGCACCCCACAACCTCTAATGGATTTATCTTTATTCACTATGTTTTTCTTAGGTGGGTGGACAATGAAGTCTCAGGGAAGATAAATGACCTGCTTCAGACCACCTGGGAAGTCTGAATCAGAGGATTAGAGCATCGTCTTCCCTTCCTGTCTGAAGAATAGAGAATCTCTTTAGAGACGATGAGGAATAAAACCTATACAAGAACAAATTACCCAGATCTGACCACCCCAAATACAAATATTTGCATGGATCATTTTGCATAACATGCTTTTATTCCGGCAGTGTATTGCATGCTCTCTGTTTCAGGTTCAGAATACTTAGCAGTGGTGAAAATCCGGGACATTTCTTGTCTACAAACTAGATTTTACATCTGCACATCACCAGGTGCTAAAGGCAGTAAGGGGTTCCCCTCATCATCGCTGCGGACAGATGAGGTTGAGACTGCTTTAGCACATGTTTTTACACACGTAAACCTCCCACCTCATAGAAAGTATATATATTTTCTCTAAGGCAAATAAAACCATTTCAACTTCTGGCTATGACTTCCTGGGAGATTTAAAAATCAAGCAAACTCATTAAGGACATAAATGATCTTTAAAAAAGGAATCAGCTCAGCTCTGCTTCCCTGCATTTTAAGGAAGGGAAGCAACCACAGAATTTTCTAATCTATTCATGTCTTGAAAGTGAATAAAGTGAGAGAAATGGAAATAGTTGCTGACTGTCACAAGAAGAAATGTAGGAACAGTGGCAGATAAGTACCATGTCACTTCAGGGACAGAAAGGTTATGTTTTTCTGCTTCTACATAATTGTCTCTACCTGGACAGATTTCCAATTGTGTCGTTCACACCAAAGGGAGCATTACTGGATTAATTACTGCACTCTACAAGGTAGTCAGTAACCCTAGCATCTAAACATATTCAGCATGGAGAATGACAATCAAATCAGGGAGGGAAGAACCTGTGAGACTTTGAAGGCTGGGAGTCTTTTCAGATATTTTGGGAGTAGAATAAGAGTACTGACTTCTACAGTATCTTTTCCCTGTATATCATACTTCACATACTGCCTAACAAACAGACCTTGAAACATATATGTTGTATAACATGACAATATACAATAATAATGACCATACAAATAATATATAATAATAAGGAATAAAATAATCATCATACGTAACAATATGTAACATATAGCAATATACAATGAAATATAATAAATCTATAACATATTAATAATATATCACATATAATTAATAAATGTTATGTATATACTTGCTTAAATATATTTCTTATATTAAACATTGATACATATAATTTATATATTATAAATATTTTAATTATATTTCACTATATATATTGAATACATATATATAAAAAATACATATATCCTGTAACAGGGG
>JASSUY010044081.1:0-43646 GCA_032466535.1 Forpus xanthops
GGCCCCCTTCAGATATTGGAAGGCTGCTATGAGGTCTCCATGCAGCCTTCTCTTCTCCAGGCAGAACAGCCCCAACTCTCTCATCCTGTCTTCATATGGGAGGTGCTCCAGTGCCCTGATCATCCTCGTGGCCCTCCTCTGAACTTGTTCTAACAGTTCCATGTCCATTTTCCTTTTTTATGTACATTTACATGCATATAGGAAAGAAAAGTAATGGAATTTCTGAAGCTGTAGCTTCTCTCCTTTTGCCCCCTCTTTCTTCAAATTCTGTTTGAGAAATCTCAGGAGTTTAGTAATCTCAAGTCGTGATGGGAAAATCTTCAAAAGGTCGTTACATTTCAGAGATGGGAACATTAACAATTCATTGCACCTTTGACAATCACCAAGTAATTGTTGGTCTAGATGTTATTTAATGGCTAACTTGCTGTAGCTTTCAGATGGTAGTTAATTTTATTTAACATGTAAGTAAATACAAATATAGAGCAATCAATTGTAGCAGTTAAGGAAAAACATAGCTCAAATGTGCGCTATTTTAGTCACAAAAATGTCTTGTAATTTTACTTATATTAGTAAGCCTTATTTTAGATTTTTTGTGAGTTGTTTATGTTTAATCAAGAGTAACTATAGGTATACCTAAGAATTTTGCTTTGGGAATTATATGGAAGGTTCAAAAAATCTCACTGGCTGTAAAGTAGCTGTTTGTATTACTTGTTTTGTAGCTTGGTTAAAGAAAGTAATGAATTTTATGCAATAATGTCCAATGTCTGAAATTCTAAGCCATAAAGTTAAAAAGAGGTCTGACAGGTAAATGGTATTGCTAGTTTGCTTACATTCAAAGAGGCTCTGTACATGCATACTGATATGTACATTATGAAATATTTTCTCTGTAAGGAAACCAGGTGTGTCTGGCCATGGAGTTTATGAACTGAAAGATGAATGCTTGAAGGAGTTCAATATGTTCTTTTATCATTATACTAAGATCCAGCACAGCAAGGTGAGCACTGTAAGATTCACTCTCAAAGGCTGAAAAATAGAACATACTTGTCAATATTTAAAGATTTTTGCCAAATCAGAGGAATTTATGGACTAAAAAGAAATTGAGTCAGTTGAAGAGTATATGCAGCTAACTTCAAAACTCAACTTCTAATGAAGATTTCTAATACAAATTGATGTGCTACGATTTGTGTTATTTTCTCTATGGCAATTTCTGTATTAACTATGCTAATGCTAAGAACAAAATACAAGTATTATCTTTGAACTGGAAATGCCCAGATTTTACTTTTATAGGTCTTACTGCGGAAGCAAGTATGTCCATTTATTTATCGCTGCTACGAATTGAAATGCCAAATGCATAGTGCTAAGCAGATTTCAGACAAGATTCTAGTTACACAACCATGTATTGATTATATATCATGCCACACTTCTAATATATGGTTTCTCATTGTTTCATTATGTACTTCTGTAGAAATGCTGATATAACACTAATGCTTTTTCTGTAGGCTGAACATACACAAAAGAAAAGAAGAAAACAAGAAAACAAGGATGAAGGTAGGAATTTGAAACTGACTTGAATTTGAAATCAATAAATGTGATAATTCAGTAGTGTATGTACTGCATATAAAATGAATTTTAGGGATGTGTCTTGTGCTCTCTACTTCTAACCTGCAATCTTTGAGATGCTAGTTTAATATATTTGTTTATCTCTGCTTTCCAGCTTTGCCTCCACCTCCTCCTCCAGACTTCAGTCCTGCCTTCAGCAACGTCGTGAGGATTCTGAACTGTGATGTTATGATGCATATACTGCGGACCATTCTTCAGAGAGCAGTAGAACTAGAAATCCATTTGTGGACTGAAGCTATGATCCAAATGGTATGGTTAACTTTAGTCTTCCTATGATTATTCCTGTGCAGAGCATGTTAACTGCTTATGGTAAGATCAAAGTTTGTAAAGATAAACTTCAATTTTGAATTATAAAAATTTTACATATCTTACTGACAAGAGAAATGTTTGTCATTATTTATATCCATGGTAAAATAAAAATGTATAACATAATAGCATTAAATTTGGAATGCTCTTCTGTCCTGCTTATGTTGAGGACACCAGAACTGCACACAGTACTCCCAAGTGGGGTCATGGGGCAGAAAAATGAGAGAAGATTATATTGTGCCTTGTTATTTTACTTTCCAGGTACAATGTCTCCACCTTTTCTCATGTCTGTGTTTTATCATGGATACATTTAGTACATAGTACATAAACATCTTTATGTTATATGCCAATTTTACAGACCTCTGACAGTGAATGAAATTTACTGTATTTCTCCTTTTTTAGGTGCTTCATCTCCTTTGTTTAGGGTTACTAGAAGAGAAACAGCAGTTACAGAAGTCTCCAGAAGAAGAAGTAACCTTTGATTTTTATCATAAAGCAACACGTATGTTTCCTTTTCTTCAAAAGGCAAAGTAAATTTGGCTAACTTAATTTTATAAGGATGAAAATAAACTAGAAGAAAGTATTCAGTGATTTTAGTCAGAAAGGGTTTACTTTTTGCTGTAGAATTAAAAACTGCTAAAAGATGTATTATTTTTTTAATAATCAAGAAACCATGTTTGGATTGGCTTCCTTTGTTCACAGTTGTCAGATGCATTGAAGAGGAGATTTGCTGCTTTTCCTGGGAAAGGAATGGAAAAATTATTCTGGTGTTAGAAAATGGTTCTTCTTTTGCAACAGTATTATTGAAATGGAAGCTAAGAACTCCTTGGAAAAATGGCAGTGGATTTAAATGAACTGCCTTGATACATCTGCAAGTTAAAGTCTCTTACTATGGTAGTGATAATAGAAGAGAAACTTAGTGACTATGAAGTGTACTTTTTTCTTTTCCAAATCCTTACAGAACACTTCCCAGTCTTACATTCAAGACTAGTCAGTTGAATTTGGGAGCCACATTTTCTAAATATATTTTAAGCTTATCTAGAGTTTCTGCTTCACTGTGTAAGGCAAAACATAAGTGCCATTTGAGAGATGAAACAGCAATAAGAATTGTCTCAGTTTTGAAGTGTGCTTTGTGTTAGTGGCCTAGAATGTTATGAATTTTTACCAATGTGTGAGGAAACAATGTAATTATATATATCTATTTTAGTAGAAATAAGCTTGTGCACGCTGAGCTGTTAGCTAACTTATGTGAGCTACAAGAGCTTTACTGCTTCTTGTTGGAGCAAAAGGCAGTTCTGGTTTTGTCTGTACTTCTGCTCTTGGCAGTAGCAGAAAATATTGATGTGCAGGAGGGAAAAGTTATACTACATTTAACTGTAACAAACAGGTGAAATTGAACCAGAAATGTAACTACACAGGTTGTGTTCATGTGTGTGTTATTGTTAGCAATATTTTAAGGCATACACATGGTTGTAAGTACAAAAGTTGATAGGTTGTTTTTTTTTTTCTTTTTCCTCTGAAGACCCATGCTTTTCTATTGTTCTCTCCTTTGTAAAGGAATGGGGAGTTCTGCCTTGAATGCTGTGAGCGTGTTAATGCTTCTGGAAAGATTAAAAAGAGCTCCTCAGTTAGAGGCTCAGAAGGACACAGTCAATTGGATACTGCAGGTACACTAGGGGGAGATAAATATTATCTGAGTTTAGTAATTTAGAAAGCTTTTATGAATGATGTTATGATGTTTATTAAGGATAGCTGGAGAAACTAGTAAATGAAAACTGGAAGCTTAGTTTTAACTAACTGGGCATATGCTAGAAAGCTTTCGGTTCTGGATATATATGGTTTTGCATTATTTTAGTGACTTATTTCCATAGGATGATCCATGTCTCACCTGAAATAAGCTAGCAGTCTGTCCATTCTTATGTGCAGATGCTTTAGCTGCTTTAGAAGTGTTAGTGCTGGAAGACTGGAAAACTTGGAAGAATTTTACTTTCCTTCATACTCAGCTGTGCTAATCAGGTTTAGGTGAAACACAGCAGTGCTACAGGGTTGCACGTATTGTCGTAGATGGTTTTGCTATTTAGGTGCATGGCAGTTGGTTTCATCCATTTAAAAATCTGAAAACAGCATGAAAATAAATGTTTAATCCTGTCTATGTTGTAATAAGAGCTAAGTTGCATTTTAGTTTTGACCCCAAAGTCTCTATTCCTAGATGTTTGACACAGTGAAGAGATTGAGAGAAAAATCTAGTTTGACAACAGTAGCAGCTACATCAGGATCAGAAGCTACAAAAGGTGATGAGGTAATAGAAAAACGAAGCATTCAATGGAAGCCTCCTATTTAATGTTTTGAATGACTGTTTTCTAAAAGGTGCTTAAATTTTTACCTTACCTAAAATGAGATTTCAAAGAAAAAATACTAATTTCTAATATTGCCTACACGTATGATTTGGGCTCTAAGATCAATATTGTAAATAAATTCATGGAAGCATGTTTCATGGAATTCTCAGCAGCTAATGTGGTTCTGTTTGTACTTCCAAGTAAAGTGAAACAAATGAGGGAGGTTACTAAGTAATTAGTGTTCATTTCTTATCTTTATGATTTAACCACTTTCCTATTATGTTGTCACTGTGGGATAGTAAGAAATACAGATCCACTTAAAATGATGTCTTGCAATTTATGTGACCTACCAAGAGGTCAATCTGCTTTACCTTGATCGTATAAAGATGTAAGGCTGAGGTGATTATTCTGTCTGCGTGTCAGTCTCTATGCCCTGCCCTCAGAATAACTTTTGAGTCCAGTGGTCAACTGATACAGGGAAATGGGGATTTCAAAGATTATAGCAGTGCCATGAGCAGTGGCTTCAGGGTTTTATTTTTGTGCGTTTATTTTTATTTTTGTTTAAATTGGCAACTGAATAAAAAAAGAATCCAATCCAACTTAGGCCAGTTTGCTCTTACTCATTGTTTGGCAACAGCTTGCTGGCAGTCTCTTGGCTAGGCATTGTATGTGTAGCTCTAAACTTACCACAGCATATGCGATGCTTCTTTTTTGAGAAGGGTGTCATTTTTTTACGTGGCAAGGTAAGGGAGAAAAATGCAAAAGTCAGTTAAGAAATGAGGCTTTCACAGCTTCACTACTTGTGGGGCAATTTATTGTTATATTTCCTCAAAAAGTAATGATATTGTGAATGGAAGCAGTGTATGTACTGTTGAATTTGTTCTTTACATAATTGAATAAGAGGAGTTAGATTCTATATTTTAGTTCTTACCAGCATTTTTGAATTCTACATTTCCAAAGTATAGAAATATTTTTTTCCTTTTAAAAGCATTATAGATGAGAATATACGCTGGGTGTAGTTTTCCAATCTATAATAAGGAAGAACTGGGGAAAGTGCAATCCTCAGATGCATAAAATGTTGTCACAAAAATGTAGGAAGTGTGTTTGCTGTGTCATTCATAGACAGTTAAAGATAAAATGTTCTTGAATTCCTGTTAGGGGTTTCACTTATGGGAAGAATAACAGAACTTTGGAGGAGTCTTGTGATGTTCGCCTCTCTAAAGTTCCTTAAGATAACAAACAATTAAAATGGATCAGGTATTATTGATCCTGTCTTTGCGCAAAGGACTGTACTAGTGACCTTTTGTGGAGCCCTCAAAATATCTCTTTCCTGACTAGGTTAAGGAAACTAGTGAACATCTAAGAGTTTGGTTTTGCGTTTTTGAGATAGCAGTTAATTTTTATTTTTCGTCATTTAAGTGTTGTCAGTTAAAGAATTTGATGCCAGTGGTTGGAATGCATGAAGATGGGCAAAATGCTCTTAATTTTCTGATGTTCTCTGTTACCTGATTTCTTTGTTCTCTTTTATTGTAAGTCACAGAGCAGTCAAGATAAAGAGAAAGCTGAGCGGAAGAGAAAGGCAGAAGCAGCTAGGTTGCACCGTCAGAAGATAATGGCTCAGATGTCTGCACTACAGAAGAATTTCATTGAAACCCATAAGCTGCTGTACGAGAACACGCTGGAGGCACAAGGGAAAGAGGATGCTATTATGGAGGAAGAAAGGTAAGAAAAAACAGATACCCAGAGTTCTGGTGGCAATTGTTCATTACCTGCTATGTAATCATTATGCTGCATAAAAATGTTGAAACTGCATTCAAGGGACAGAGTTGCAAGCTGTCACATGTATGCTCACTTTGTAAAGCAGCATAAGAGAAACAATAAGAAAATTAATTATTTCTTCAAACACTACTTGTATTGCTTAACATTTAGAAGAAAGAAACATCATTAGAAAGCTGCTGATTTGCCAACACTATAATCTTGGAGGTAAATATCTCCCTTATATGAAAAATTAAGCATTTAATTTGGAAAAAACCTGGAAGCCAATATGCCTTAAGGTTAAGTTGCAATGAAGAAAATTTTTGTGCTGTTCAAGTTGCTGGTATTTCTGTTTGCTAGTTTCCAAAATCTTATACAGGAGATGTTTGGTTTATAGTGGTTGTAGTATTGTTGGTATTGATTGCTCCTGTTCTAGAGCTGCTTCAGCAGTATTATATACCTATTTTGATCTAATTTGGGCTGCACAAAATTGAACAGGAGAATAGTGATATTTTTTGGAAAAAAAAGTACGGATCATTCTGTGTTCTTTGATCTTGAATAAATCATGTTCTACAAATCATTGTTGAGCTCTGGAATAAGGAATAGTTAAAAAAATACTTGGAAGCTTATTGTATCCCAAAGCATTGAATTAAGGTATTGGCATTCATCTTCAGTATGTTTTGTTCAAGAATGGGAAACAATTTTAATGTGTCTGTAATATTAGAGCTTCCTGAGTTTCCTGCTTTAGAATCCATTCTATTGTTTTATTCTGTTAGCTAGCATCCACTTACTTTTTTTAAATAAGACTGCATTTTAGTGAGGATTGAGATGTTTCTTCATTTTTTTTTGGTCATTGTTTGGTTTTGTAAATTACTTTGGTATAAAACCAGAAATGTTAGAAGCGTATGACATTTTTAGATGCCTGGAAGAATAATTCTGTTTAGGAAAAGCCATCCAATTATTTTATATCTGTGTCACTTATGATCTTACAGCATGTCTTCAGCAATTGATTACTCCAAAATTGCTTTGGGTCCCAAAAGAGGTCCATCTGTTGCTGAGAAAGAAGTTCTGACCTGTATTCTTTGTCAGGAGGAGCAGGAAGTAAAGTTGGAAAGTGCTGCCATGGTATTATCTGCCTGTGTCCAGAAATCAACGGCCTTAACTCAGAATAGGAGCAGAATTATTGAACTCTCAGGAGGTATGTGAGCTTTCTTCTTTTAGACTACAGACAGTTCTGTACCTAGAGCATACACTCTTTGAATGTAATTAAACTCTGTACTCAATCTCATTGCTTAAATGGCTTTACCCTACTTAGTAAAAAGAAAGTGAAAATTTGTAACTTGTTCTAAAATCCATGCTGTAAAGCTTAAAAATGGGAAGTATATGAAGATTTTGATTTGTTCCTGGGAAATAATACAAACACAAGGGTTAGTGTTGAATAATGACATATTGGTAGCAGGAAACACAAAGACCAAGGAGAATTTTATTATAAGTAATAGTTGCTTATACATGAGTGAGATTTTGGTCAGCTACTTGAGAGAAAGAAAGAAAAGGGGAAAACTTCAATATTCACTGACCTTATTTTGCTCCCTTTGTGAAAAAGAAAATTTATAATCATTGAAGATCAAATGCTTAATGGTTGTTAATTTTAACCATAGAGAAATCCAGTCCAGAATAGGATAAGAGAAATTGAAATAATATTTAGGCTAAGAAGGACAAACAAAAAAACCCCAAACAAACAAACAAAACCCCAAAACCAAAAAATCAGCAAAAAGTGAAATGAAAATATAATTTTGATGGTAGCAATTATTACTAGTTTATAAGACAATATGAAAAATACAGACTGTAAAGCAATAAGAAATACCAAGAATGATTTGTCAAGAAAGGAACTTAGCAAGCCACCTGCATAACTGGTTTTGTAGGTAATTTATTCTCATGTTTAGTAGTATTTTTAGTTGTGCCCTACTTAATACATAGCCTAGGCAAATGATTTAGGCAAAATCAGCCCAACATGGATATATGTATTGTAAAACCACTAGTGTGATTAAAGCACACTATAATAATTGTGATATTTTTTTCTCTATAAATTTAATTTTATTGTAACACAGATGAAACTTTAAATAACATATCTTTTAAATGTTTGTGGATCAATATACTTTCACCAAGTTGTTTCACTTAATGTGGTATTTTGTGTTTACTCCTCTGAGTCACTAACAAATACTGAATCATCCTTGACCCAGGACAGGCTCCTACACAATCTTCTTCAATATATTTTTCTTTTTTAACAGTGAACTACTGATAGTGGCAGTTTTGAGCCAGCTGTGTAGAATTTTTATCTAGGCCATGTACTAATTGCATCCTTCTTTCTTCTCCTCCCCCCCACTTCTGTGCTACTCTAAAGTACAAATTAACTCCGATGTTCTTCTAAGTCAGATACTTGTAGGCTTTCTGCTGTGACACCTTGGTCTATTGAAAAAGGTAGGAATGAAGTTCCTTTTCCTAAAGCCACTTCTGGCTATTATTTACAGCACATATTCTCCACTGCATGGCCCTTTGCAGCTCATCAGTTAGGAGCAGGCCTGTAAGAGCTTGTCTTTAAAGATCCAAATAAGTGGGAAAGGCTTGTTCCCAAACCAGAAGTGCAGATAGTGGCAAATTAGTGTTATACCAAGGTTCCCTTTCTTCTTTCAGTCTCCATTTGACTTAAAGCTGCTTCAGCTGCTGTGATATAGAATTCTATGTTCAGTGCAATTTGGATGCTAGGTTTCTGGGTACACCATTACATTCTCATGACATTTTTGCTGTTAAAAATTATACATGGATAGTAAAAGATAGACTTGAGTTTGTTATTCAGCAGTGCTGTATGTGTAAGTGGTTTGAAAATACATGGCACTAATTGGAAAAAAGACTAATTTTCCTTTTTCCTTAGTAGTTTCATTTTCTTTCATTTAAAAATAAAATAACATAGACATGAAAAACGTCAGTAATAGCAAATCCAGCCACAGACTGATTGCAGTATTGAAGAATTGTTTACTTTTCTCTTTTAACCCATTTACTATTAGTTTTGGATTTTGTCATTTTTTAATTCCCCATTAGTGGAAAGCCTTCAGTAGTTTAAATGAGCTCTGTCTTGTGATTACTTTGCTGAAGTATTGCTTTGGAAAAGCCAGCCTAATGGGATTGTAATGTGACTGTGCCAACTATGGGGAAAATAAAATCTGAAGGTTTGTTTTCTGTGCATACTATTGTTTGTCTCTTTTCATATTGATGGAAAGTTACCTTACTGTGCTTTCAATAACTTCTTTCTGCTGTGTTTCCAGATACACTAGATCCTCTCTTCATGCACCCTGACTTACCTTGTGGGACCCACACAGGAAGCTGTGGTCATGTGATGCATGCAGCCTGCTGGCAGAAGTAAGGACATGTTTTAGAAGCTTATTACTGTGGTGTTGTTCTGGGGTTTTCTGTTTATCTGTCTTCCAAAACGTCTAAGTGCACACTGTGAACACAGGGGGAATGGCTTTAAACTGAAAAAGAGTAAATTCAAATTAGCTATTAGGAAAAAATTCATTACTGTGAGGGTGCTGAGGCACTGACACAGGTTGCCCTGAGAAGCTATGGCTGCCCCATCCCTAGCAGTGTTCAAGGCCAGGCTGGATGAGGCTTCAAGCAACCTGGTGTAGTAGAAGGTGTGCCTGCCCATGGCAGGGGTGTTGGAACTGGATGATCTTTATGGTTCCTTTCAGCCCAAACCATTCTATGATTTTCAATAGATAAAGAAAGTTGGGTCATGTGATTGTGAGCTTCTTAACATTGTTGTATGATAAGCACAGTCTCTTGAGGTTGTTGCTTGTACATGTGCTGTTTTACTTCAAAAATACCTGACTAAATTTTTAGTGCTTAGCATTGACTTTTCTATGTGTATGTATATATATATATATGCACACTTTACAGTAAATCATCAGTACACAAGAAATAGGTGCACACACTTACAATGATACATAAATAAGTTCCTTGAGTGTAACACATCTGCTCTTGACAGATCCATCTACATCTGCATAGATCTAAGTAGTGCAACCTTGGAGCTCAGTTCCCTTACTCTTTTTAGGAAAGGATGACTTGCTGTATGGGTAAATGGGATTAAAATGGACAGCAGGCTCTTCTCATACAGGATGGCACAGAAGGTTTGAGCATAGTCTTTTATTTATTATATAAGACATTCTAGCTTACTAATATTCCTCCAAGCGATGCCTGCCACACCTTTCTGGAGTATCTGCGCAGCCTAAAAATACAGCAAAATACTCTCTAAAGCAGTATGAGGTCAAATACATGGATTATCTTTGTAGTTATCATGTATGAAGAAGAGGAGCTGCTTGCAAATACAGTTGTTTGAATGTGGGTAAAGTAAATGTGTGGTTTTGTCGATATTAACAGATTTTCCTAAATATTCTGTGAGCTTCTGCAGATGCCCCACATTCACACTTTATGTTATTACGTAAAGGGGATTGTAATTTTTTCCCTTAAGATGTGTGATTTGAAGCAAAGAAAAAAACAACACAAACCCCCCAAAACCAACCAAACAAAAAACCCCAAACAAATAATTACTCCAGTGCAGAAGTTAATCAGTACCTTAGTGCTGAAGTTAGATAATTTCATATCTGCCTTTGAGATCCTACATACCCAGTCTGAATGTTAGTACAGAATTTAGTTGCTTGCATCCAGGCAAGAAGATTTGAATGCTGGATCTTTTTGTTCCTAATAATACCACTGAGACATTAATGAAATTTGAGGGTTTACTGCATCCAATGAGGGGCCAAAATGATAATAAACCTGTGACAACTTCATAGTTGTTTCTTAGTTTCCTTTTAGAGTTTAAAATAGCTCGTCTATTATTGTAATTTAAATTACCCTTTCTTCTTGTTAATTGAAGGCTAGTTTCATTGTCTAGTTACAAAGGTCAGTCATTACATGATTATTCATTTGTGAATTGTTGCTGGTAGTTTTTCCTAAGATTGAATGAAAGTATGTACAATCCCCATTTTAAACTTACTGTAATGAATTGCTTATGCGAGATACTAGATACAGTGCTTTGTTGTGTTGAAGATGATGTGAGGGTATAGTAGAAAATTTAAGTGCTTCTTGTCTGTAAAAATAATGAAATTTAAAGAGATCCTAGAAGCAAGGAGAAATTGCTGTAATTTTTGCATGAGTGTTACATCATGCATTTTTGCATGAGTTTATGTGCTCAAAGGTTTTGTTTTATTTTCACATCCAAACATATGAAAGTGTTTTGGCAGGCAAGTCTTTTCCTTCGATTTGGGTTGGATAGCTATTTGCTAGATAATTACATTGAATTACTTGAACATTGGATCTTATGTCCCATTTGAGCCGTTCCACATTCCAGTAACTTCCTTTTCAATGTTGTAGGTACTTTGAAGCCATGCAGCTGAACTTCCGGCAACGTCTGCATGTCGAACAGATATTTGACCTGGAGAATGGAGAGTATCTCTGTCCACTTTGCAAATCTCTGTGCAATACTGTGATTCCTATCGTTCCATTGCAGGCTCAAAAAATAAACAGGTAAATTACCACATTACATAGCCTTTAATTAAAAAGAAAGGTAAAAATTACTTTGGAGCTGGATGGCTTTTCAAGTTTTTGGAAGAAAAATTGGGCCAGCCTCTCTAATCTGTATAAAAGGCTGCGTGTTTTCTTGATTGTTGCTTTCTTGACTGTTCAGCCAAATATACTGATTTTAGCAGATTTTTCTTAAGTATTTTTGGGTTAGCTGTTTCTTAGAGCTGTTATCAAATGAGAAAGTACCTAGATCTAGCATTTAGCCTAACACTTCACTTTGTACTATTTGCTCAAAATTTACAGTCAACAAAACTTGTGAATACTGAGTTAATATGTATTTATCTAAATATGTCCTTCATCTTTAAAGATAAGGTGATTCTTTGAGTGTTAAAGTAAAAACCTGCTTTCTGTTTCTGTTTTCAGTGAGGATGCAGAGGCAGTAGCTCAAATTCTGTCACTGGCTAGGTGGCTGGAGATTATCATAGTGAGGATATCAGGCTACAGTGTGAAAAATGCTGAAGGTTTGTTACCTTAATTTTGAAGCTGTTCTGTGGGATATTTAATATGCCAGTACATGTTTTAACTAATACCGACAGAAAACTTGGAATAAAAATAAATTTTAGTATCAATCAAGACAGTATCACATACAGCTGGGGATAAGTCACGGTCCTTTCTGAGCTGATGTCTTGATTTTACTGTGCCCTCACCAGTTTTCTGGTTTCTGTTAAATTCTTTCCATCTTCCCTGTAGAAGAAAGTTATGTGCACTTGGAGAGGATAGCCACCTACTAATACTCAGAGTTAACTGAAATTTTGTATTGACTGTGATGTGATAAAAAAGACAGATTAAAAAGGCCAAAATAAAAGCATGTACTAGTATTTAGATAACAGCAGGTACAGAGAGTCAACATATTCCCTGCACAATTACAGTGCAGGTTAGTTCTTTTTCCTCACCAGCAAAGCACGACTTTTAATCGTCATATTTCTGGTAATATAAGCAAATGTTAATTAAGAAGGGGGGTTAGAAGACATTGGGGCTGGTGACATCCATTCGCAAGTATTTCCAAACCAGTTTAAAATAAGAAGTCTCACTTTTTTTCGACTGCTGTAAAAGCAACTGCAAAACTGTAAAAACTGCTTCTTTGTATTTTAACGTTGATCTAAGTTTTTGTTTTTCTGGAAGGAGAGAAAGAAAATCTTCCAGCTTTCACCAACAAGGGAGTGGGGAACTCTGCTTTGGAATTCCATTCCATCCTTAGTTTTGGAGTTCAGTCCTCGTAAGTGTTACTGGAAGTGGTCTCTGTATTTATGTTAATCTCTCTGAAATAACCTAGATATACTTCAGGATTTAATTGAAGGAAAAGCATATTTTTTTTTGTTTGAAAATGGGCCTATTTATGCTTTTCCTTAAGCATTCACTGAATATCAGATTTATACAAGCTAGATGATCCTCTTGGTCAAATCCAGTCCGGTAGTTCTTATTTTCTTGGTACAAAACTAGGATCTTCTAATCCATGATTCCAGTGATTTGGGTTACTTCCTGTGCCTCTAGATAAATTAATATCTGTCTGCGTTAATTTTCCTGCTATATGCCTGTTGCAGGGATAGATTTCACTTGGTTTTGGATACATTAATGGAATATAGATTACTCAAAGATATAGGGCTATGTAGTCATTGACCAGTAAGTAATAAATACTGTTAACAATGCAGGCTGAAATTATCTTTGCTTTCTTCTGCAGAGTGAAATACTCAAGCAGTATCAAGGAGATGCTTATTCTCTTTGCCACCACCATTTATAGAGTTGGACTAAAAGTTGCTCCAAATGAAGCTGATCACCGGATTCCTGTGATGACATGGAGCACATGTGCTTTTACCATCCAATGCATAGGTAAAACATAATTTGGGTCCATTCCTTCTCATGACTTGAAATTCTTACAACTGTTTGGTTGCACAAGTTTATGTACTCTGATTGTATAAGTAATAGTTCTACATAAATAAGAGCAATATATAATAGTATAGCAACATATATTGTATGTAATTACATGTATAATAATAGAATAACAATCTATAATCCAATATACATAACAGAATGTTTTTGTTGGATGGTAGTTTGTAAGGTAAGGTATGAAATGTCAACATTGAGTTTAATCAGAGAGAGCAGAGAGTGACGGTGTTCCATGTTACTAATTGTAAGATTAAGCATGTTCAGTGAATATCTTCATTCTGCCAAAGACCATTCAGCTGTAGGGATCCTACGCAGCTAAATATCTAAAAACCATGAAGTAATGCTCCCTTTATCATTAATTTTTTTTGTCTTTATTCACAAAGAATTTTCATGGTGTTTGTAGAAGAAATACAATCTTTTGCATTCTGAAAGTGCTGAACAGGTAGCTGGTACTAAAAAAATACAAACAACCAAACCAACCACCCCAAACATTTTCTGGCATTAATCTCTTCTTGATGGCAAAATAATTACTATAAAAATGATTGCATTTGGGGGGATAATGTACCTGTTTAGCAGACAGTTTTATTCACTTTCTGTACTGTATACGCAAAGAAATTTATGTAATAAATATGAAGCTGTTGATAAGCCTGTAGTGGCTTCCAGGCAGGGGCAGACACAAGAGAGAAGTCTGAACTGCATGCTGAAGGAATTGAAAATGTAATTATGCAGGTCCATAAATATAGTTTGCCAAGTATACAGTCTTCCTTGATGAAGCTATTAGGTGTAAGTGTTGTACACCTGAAATCGATAGTGGACTTGACCCAACTAGAGTCTCAAAAGTTCAAAAGGTTTTTGGCAGGATTGGGAATATTCTGATAAGGCAGGAATAGTCATGAGAACTGATTGCATCTATTTAGTGTTGGATTTTATCAGACTTTTCAGTTGGGTCAGGAGAGGGCTGGAAGCCATGAAGCTCTATTAACATTAATGCACTTATTGCTGTGATTGTTTTCTTTTGCTATCTAAAGAAAGACCTTGGTAGCTGTCAGAGTTTGCTAGCAAATGCATACAGACTGTTATCACAGATGTGATCCTGAAGGCATATGTCAGAAATAGAAAATTCAGATGCCTCATCAGGCCAAGATTATAAAACCAGATGGGCCACTGTGACACTCTGACCTATCCTAGGCTACACCACTTCCTTGGATTAATTTTCTGTTTACAAATGGAGCAGGCTTCCATAAAAATATAAAGCAAAAGTGCCTAAATAACTTCATGTATACTGGTTGTGAGTCAAGTCATAGGGTGCATTAGGGGCTTGTAGCAATGCTTCCTAGACAAGGAGCTACCTGCAGTAGTGGAGTCTCTAGAGGAGGCTCAAGCTATCATTGCCATTATCTTTTAAAGATAATTCTCTTATGAGAATGAAATTGATCTTTCCCAAGAAGTACATACACTAAAAATAAATTAATCTTGGATTAAGTGGATTCTAACAAAAAAGCTGTGTTAGTTCCTGTAGAACAAAGCAACTAAATTTTTTCTGTGTTTTAATTTTAAGAAAACCTCTTGGAAGCAGAGGACAAGCCTTTATTTGGATCTCTACAAAACAGACAGGTATGGGCAAGTAAGATATGCAGTACATTCTAAGCAAAAAAGCTTTATATGTATATAAAATACATACATAAATTAAGAAAACATTGTAATGGTTAACATCCAGACCATTCTCTGTTGAGGGATAGCCCTCAAAATGTTTAGATTGATAACGTAAACTGCATTTTGGAAGAATAATATTTCTACTTACCCATGGAAGTTCCTGTTAAATTCACATATCGATATGTTTTCTGGTTATAGAAGTAGATATGTTTTTACAGCTTTATTTCACTATTATATCTTTCATTTTTTCCTGTCCAACCATTTCATCTTGCGCTCTAGCACAGTAGCCTTAAAGCATTAGTGCAGTTTGCAGCTGCTCAGAGAACAACATCGCCACAGGTCCTGATTCAGAAACATCTGGTTCGTCTTCTAGGAGGTATTGTATTGGTTTTCTTCACTACATTTTGTATAGCAGAAGTTTTTATTGCAAAATGGCACACACATTAATGTGGCGTAGAAGCAAAGGTCAGACTACTGACAACAGTGCTAAATTCAATTTCTGTAATGTTGCCTGAAATCATGGAGCTTGAGCTTAAGTCATCAGTAGTTCTGTTAACTCAGCTCTGTATTGCTGAAGTCCCCCAAAAAATCTCTATCCAAGATAATCTAGGCCTAATGATACTTGGATCTAGAACAATTACAGATGGCTAACAACCTATTACTGGCAGTGTTTAAAGTTACTCATTCTGTGATAAACAGGTAGATAGAGCCACAAACAGGCATTCCTCTCTCCTAATTGTAAGAGTTCATCTTCTTACTACTTTCAAAGGTTGCTTGCAGCCTGTTTTTAAGATACATTTGTCTTGGGACAAGCAAGTTTGAAACAATTTTCTTACTGATTAGGTTAGCATGGTGGCCTTCATAAATCTCATTTGCCTTCTATTTTATAGGATTGTTAGGCGTGGTACAGGCTTTTTGTACTGGCCTAGACTGTGAGGCATCTAGTATGTGCCTAGGTACATTTGTGGACTTCACCCTTAATGCTGTGTGGCTTTATTAGTGCTGGTGAAATAAAGACTTTTATCTCAGAATTTTTAAGATACAGTTATTAAAATTGTCAGCCAGTGGTGTGCAAGTGGTGTAAGCAGTTACATACTTCCTTAGTTAAGAGATTTGGACATTTTTGGATAAAAATAGAAATTATATAGGCTTCTGAAATCAAATTCTGATATTGCAGTTCAACCCAAAAGAAAGAGATAACATCAAATGCATAACTGCTATCTTTATTTTGTAGTTCTTCTGCCAAACTTTAAAGCGGAGGACACTCCATCTCTCTTAGAAGTAGATATGTTCCACGTTTTGGTAAGCAGCTTCATTTTATTCTTCATATTAATACTTTTCTTAAGCATGGATTTTCGTGTACTTTATCCTGTAGGTAGTCCGGTATTAACTATTCAGTTGCATGAGTCTAATGGTTATACAGGAGTAGTGCATGCAAACAAATGATTACATATGTCTGCTATATACGAGTGTTTAGTTTTGCTGTTCTTCTAGTTTTTGAGTTGTTGCTGTGGCACTCCTATTAAATTCTATGCTTGCTATCTGTCGCCTTTTTACCAACTCCATTGCTGTCAAACCTCGAGAAAAACCCAAACCCTGAGAAATGCACCCATTCAGTTTGTGTCCCACACTTTCCCTTTGTCTCAATAGGCCTTATACTTTCACGTTTGCTCTCATTACTTTCTGTTCTGTTCTTAGTCTCTTCTTTCTGTTCCTAATACAAATCCATATTACAGTTTCTTCTGCTATTAAAAAAAGCTGAGTTTTCTGCATGCTAGAAGGGCACAGATAATATTTTTCAATGAGTTTTTCTACACTTTGTGAATTGAACTATCAAGATAAATGAATGTATTTAAATTGACTACAGAAATGAAATACATATATACTGATTGATTGTATTACCCATGTAGCTATTACTGAATTTCTGTTACTTTAATATTTGCACTCTCCTTTTCACTGTAGGTGGGAGTTGTGTTATCTTTTCCATCTTTATACTGGGAGGATGCTGTAGACTTGCAACCTTCATCAGTTAGTTCAGCCTATAACCATCTCTACCTCTTCCATCTGACAACACTGGCACACATAACACAAATAGTCATCTCTTCAGCAACAGGTAGAGGTGTGTTTGTGTTAGATTATTCTGGCATTTTTATACAATTCCTTAAGAATGATGGAGTCAGTGTCTTCCAGGTCTAGACTTCCTTATAATAAATGACTGTGCTAGAGAGTAATAAGTGTTTTCTAGTAAAAAAATAAATAGCATTATTTTAATTTTCAGAACATTTTATTAAGTCACGTCTTGTGTGCTTAACCTAAGAAAACAAAATACTTGTTGATGTATCAGTACTTGCTTAAGTCAAGTCATTCCAGAGTTGTATCTTCCCCCTTTTCACTTCCTGTAGGAGAAGCAAAGCTCTGCCCAGCGGCAGCACTCTGGGCTATGAAGTGACAGTATGGATTTGGGAAATTAACTTTTATTTACTTTTCAACTAGTAAATACCCAGAGCTGGAATACAGAGTCCTATGAACTGATAGAATTTCACTTTTCTCTGTATTTCATAATATTGTTAAAAACTGTCAGTAAACTACAGGCTTCCCAGATATTACTTTACTTTTTCTTCACCATGATGGGAATTAAAAAGAAGTTATGTAGGACAGTCATTTCAAAAGTTCAAGGGAAAGTTTTACGTGGGGATGAGCAATGAGGTGGTATTCATGATGATTCTTTATAGCATGGAGTTTTGGGAGAACATTTGTCAGGTTAAAAAGAGCAAATAGGAAAGAATTATGCAAAATGAAGTGGAAATACTTTTGTCATGCAATTAAGAAAAAGATAAATGTGTCACAAATGAAGACCATTTACAGTGAAATGAATGTTTCTCTGTGCAGAGTTCCCTACTGCTCAATCATCTGACAACAGTGAGGAGGCACGATCTGCAGAGTCTTTCTGTAGGGAGGTTTGCCAGTACACCAGTGGGTAAGTAGCAGTTCCATTATAGCATTGTGGGTTTCTTTAGAAAGATGGCAATCCATAGGGATAGTAATCCATAGAGATAAGCCTGAACAACACAAAAAACAGGAATCAACTTATTCATTTCATACAGGGAGTTAGCACAATGCCTTGTGCTTCCTTCTTATAATACTGAACAATGAGAAAAAGAAAACTGGTGAAAGGAATGCTTTTATTTAAAATATCTACATGGTGTGGACAACAGAGTGTATTCTTAGTCTAAGGATGAAAAAATACCTGTATCCATTCTGGAGAGAAACACAACTAACATTAGTAGTTATTTTTTCTTGCCTTGGTTGGTTGGGGTTTTTTAAAGGTCACTCAGTTGTTCATAGAAGCCAGAAGAAAGGAAATAGTTCTACTGTAAAAGGGGCAGAAATGTAATGCTAAACATAGATGCTTATTTTTTTGAGCTTTAATGCCCAATATTTTCAGACTTTATTTTAATAGGTATAGCTACAAACTCTATAGTACTTCACTGTCTGTGTGTGAATAAACTGGAAAATATAGATTCGCCCTCTGGAAATTCTGCTTTGAGTTATCATCACCAAGGTAGTTGCAAAGATATGTTTCTCAAGGATTGACAGTGCTACCCACTTATCTAAAAGTTTTAAGTCTAAATTCCTTAATATTTAAAATCTGGTATTTAGAAAATAGGACTATTTTTTTTCTGGGGCATAAGCTAAGAATCGTAGATGCTGTGTGTTTTGAAAAATCAGGTCCTTGTAGTGAAGTGTCTACAGAATTAAATACCAAAGTTTACCCAGCTCTGAAAGTTTTAGTGTTTTAATTACCATGCTTGCATTATCCTCTCCTAACTATGACCTATCTGTACTTAAACAGCATAATAATTTTGCAGTGTTCTGTGATGTTATAATCTAGCTTCAGAGGTTGTTCCTCAGCAGGTCCTGGTCAACATGTGTGTGAACATCCTGTTCACATAAGTGTGGATTTAATTAAATGTAAAGTTTTTAGAAAGCAGGGATACACTAAGATAAATTGACTATGAAATTAAGACTAGATGCTCATATCACACAAACGATAAGAATCCTTACTGTGATGAGCATTACTCTGGTATTTTTTTTTTTTCAAATTGGGATTAGTATAACTTCATTTTAAATTAACTGAGTGTTAATATTGTGACTTCCATAATGAAGTATAAAGTATTGATTTTTTAATTCAGTTGGTTTTGTTGTTCCTGAAGGTGATTTATGTATGTTTACTTGTTTGTTTTTCTCATTTTCGAGTTACATTCAAAACACTGAATGAAAAACTTCCACTGTTTCAAAAACCTGCTGGCTTTCTGTAATAAAAAAAGCCATTTTAAGAATCAGTTGCTCTGTGTGATACTGAATTGTCCAGTTTAAATTAGGCCATATTGAGTTACCTGGGGATAATGGCTGTGTATTGACTATTTCTTTTTTTATAATTCTGAAAATTCTAAGTATTCTACGTATTTCTTAGGCAAAGGGGAAGTCAGAAGTTAGGTGCTGGAGGCTGTGTTTCACATAATTTGGGGTACATCAGTATTACTCATACACAAGCTGCCATCCTAGCAATGCTAGCCAAAACTTGAAAGTGCTGGAAGGATTTGCCCTATGAACTACTGCAGCTATTTCTTGTTTTTGTATTGCAGTTGCTTCAGTCAGGATATTCCAGGCTGGGTTGTGTGGGATTGTGTTAAAAAAGGCATCATGCCTTACCTTCGTTCTGCTGCTTTATTTTTTCATTATTTGCTGGGAGTTTCTCCACCGGAGGAACTACTACAAGGTAAATATGAGAAAGCAACTATATCTATATGTTGGCTTTGTTTACTGTTTTCTTGGAAGAATGGTATTTTAAAATGTTCACAGTAACTTAACAGTTAATGCATTAAAGTAAGATTTGGCAGGAAAAGGAAATACTTATCTGTATGAAGGGGCAGGCATGAGAAGCTGAGTTGACTTGGCCTTCTTTGCATGGAAAAGTTATGTGCAAATATGCGAATTCTCAATGGTGTATCCATAGTAAGTAGCTGTGAATACAAAGATTCTGTGATTTAAGGATAATTCTAGGGGTTTAGATTACGTCACCTGAGAACCAGTGTGGAGTATGTTTTGAACAGCAACAACAAACCTTTTGTGCAGTTGCTAATGTTGGTAAATCTTAAAGACAGATCAGCAAAACACAGCCAAGTAGAAATAAAACGCAATATAAAGCTTAATCCTCTATCTTGAAGGGTCATAACACATTATAGGTACTAAATGCAAACCCAAATATTTTGTCTTTTGTCAAAATGCAGTGAAACACAGAATCAGTTTTGGTTCTCCTTTCCAAATAGTTATGAACAACAGAGACAAAACATAGCATATTAAATTGACTTATATAAACTGTGAACTAAGTTTGAATATAATTAGGACCTAAAAAACATAATCTCTCCTTGTTGGGATATGCTATTGTCCTTACCATTAGTCTGCAACTTTGATTCTATAGGGAGGAGTCGTCCTGATGAGTCAGCAATATCCATTTTCTGTAGCAGGACCAACAAACGACCACCCAGTAAACTATTAAATTAGCCCAGCTTTATGTAGTGTGCTAGCAGTGACTTGATTGTAGCAAAATTTAGTAGCATTGCAGGCAGAGAATATAGTGAAAAGCTAAACTGTGGTCAGCACAGAAATCTATTGCGCTAACATACATTGCGTATTATGAAATAATTTTAGCAATGAATTCTGTTATTACAGTGGCTTATGCATGACTTGACATACGTTACTAAGTCATTTTTAAGTTTAACCCAAAAGAATATCCTCAGCTAATGCAAATTATTATACCTGTCATTAAGTCGGAGTAATTACGTCCAAGCTAGGAGCTGTGCTGAAGCTGTAAGATAGATATTATTTAGTGGAAAATAGACCAGGAGATTTCTAGTTTTGAGTGCATTATTCAACAGTGGTGACCTTTACAGTTGTTCATGTTTTCTTTTTCTTTTGCAGTTTCTGAAGAAGGGCAGTTCAAGTCACTTTGTAGTTACCTCTCTCTACCCACCAACTTGTTTCTGCTCTTCCATGAGTACTGGGACACAGTAAATCCACTGCTTCAGAGGTACTGATTGAGACTGGGCAGGCCATGTTTGTGATGGCCCTCTATGGGAATTCTGAATAAAATTTTATTTATAAATGATTGAGCTTAAATTCATAGTAAAATTCTAAATATTTGTTTGATGTGCTCAGGTATAGTGAATCTCTTAAAAGCACTTCAGGGTTACCATAAACCTTTGCCTGTGTGGTATAACACTTCATTATCTCGTGGTTTAAGCTCAGCTGGTAAATCAGTACTATGCAGCAGCTTGCTCATTCCCTCTCTTCCTCCTCCCCTGCTCCTGGAGGGATGGGGAGGAGAATCGAAAGAACGTAACTCTCATTGGTTGAGAGCAGTCCAGTAACTAAGGTATAACACAAACCACTACTGCTACCACCAATAGTAATAATGATAAGGGAAATAACAAGGAAAGACCCGACAGCCGATACCCGGCCCAACCCAAGAAGTGATCTCGCCCTTCCAGGAACTGCCCTCAGTTTGTATGCTGGGCATGACGTGCTGTGGTATGGAATACCTCTTTAGTTAGTTTGGGTCAGGTGCCCTACCTGTGCTTCCTCCCGGCTTCCCCTCCTCCCTGGCAGATCATGAGGCTCAGAAAGTCCTCGGTCAGAGTAAACATTACTGAGCAGCAACTAAAAACATTGGTGTTTTCAGCGCTGTTCCCAGGCCGAAAGTCAAAACCACAGCAGTGCACCAGCTACTAAGAAGGAGAAAAATGACTGCTACTGCTGAACCCAGGACACATTGGCCTATTTTTAATCTGTCTACAGAAAAAAATGTTGATTGCATGAGCTATAAAATGAGAACATGGAAAATTGTGCAGCTGGCAGGGGGAGTCTTTGTACTACTTCTCCAGATTTTCAAAATAGGCTGAGAATGTCAAAGTCAGCTTAATGGTTAAAAGGTACAATTTGAGTATTAAGGGCATTGCAGTCCAGCAGTAAAGAAATCATTGATCAAATTATTTAAAATCACAAGCAAGAATAAAGAGACACACAAACACTAACTGAGAACAATTCTGCTATATTATGTTGGAGCATGTCTCCATATATTTAATATGACTGAGCACTTGGTTGCATTAATTATCATTCTTGGGTTTGGGCAGAATTTTCTGGCTCACACTAACTTTTTCTGGGTTTTTATTAGCGTCTGTTTTATTGTCTAGATTCTTTCAATTTAGGGACATTTTAACCTGTCATTGACATATTAGCCTGGTTTTGCCTGTTGTTTGACATGTTGACCTGTTGTTGACATGTTAACCTGGTTTTGCTTGTTGTTTGACATGTTGACCTGTTGTCAAACTTACCTGACTGTAAATTTGAGTAAATTTTCAAGTCTAGCTGAATTAAAAAATTCCCTACATACAATTTTTATGTAATTAATTGCATTTGTAATATGCATAATTACTCATAAATTAATAGCATTTTCACAAATTACTAAGTTTATCTTAAATGTTCCCTCATGTTTGCTCAGAGACATAACAGTGTCTACAAGAGCCCAGAGAAGATAGGTGCTTGTGAATGTTAGAAAATAGTCACTAGAGGCAGGGCTAACAAACTATAGTGCTCCCAGTCAGAAGATGGAGATTTCAAGTGGGAGGCCACATATGTAATAGTAACAGTTGTCAAGTCATCGTGCAAGTTCCTGTATGCTTTTTTTGAAGGACTCTTATTTCGGAAGACTAAATTTGATGGTGGTTGAGAAATGTGTTAAATGAAGCATGCTAGATTGACCATCTGCTACAGTTCTCTCGCTTCTCATCCTCTTTATAGAAATAACATAAAAGATACCTTAGATACCAATTCCTCTGTTTAGCAACTTGCCTATCACTACCATTGCTTTGGTTGACACATTTGGCCATTCTAAGCAAGCATATAATGTGCAGTAAAGCATTGTAAAATAACTATTGGCTGTTGGTTTTTAAATAAAAGCAATAAATGTTTTTCTAGTATAGTGTATAGTATTTTCTTACACTGTGGCTTTCAGCTGATCTATTCCAAAAAAGAGCTCTGTATTATATCCCACTTTGAGAACTTGAATGAGTTGAAGACTGCTTGCATTTTTTAACTTTGTGTTAACTCTGAGTTTTCATGTGCATATAGATAAATTTGGGCATTGTTTTCACGTAGGTTTTTCTCCTGTATACATAAGCTTAAATTCTTTTCCTGAAGCAAAACTGTAAATAATAGCTGTTTCTCCTTGTGAAGTTTCAGCTAAACTATCAGTGCTTTATCTGTGCTCTGTATTTGCTTATTGCGTACTAGTTTAGTGTTTCTAAATGTACGTTATTATCAAACATTGTAATCTGCAAATGCTTGTTTGAAATAGGTGGTGTACTGACCCAGTGGTGTTAAGCTCTTTGAAGGGGAAAAGCATTACAATAAGGTAAGATTGGTTTTGTTGTTGTTGCGTTTCCTTCTGTTTTTAACTTACAACTGCTGAAAGAATGAAGTGCTTATTGTTTCTCTCTAAAGCAACTCTTTAAATGGTTGTGCGTCCTCATTCAGTGACTCTTCATAGGGAATGTACAGTGTGGTTAGACAGACAATTTATCTAGCTTACTCTAGGATAAAAAAAAAGCTAACTGAACTTTGAAGTTTCTTTTTACATGGAGGTTACTGATTGATGAAATTTAATTTCATCACCTTTCCTGGAATATAGAAATGCTGAAGGTGCCATGTGGAGCCTCTCACTTGGGCTTCTAGGACTGAAGAACTGCTCTAGAATTGCATAAGTCTGTAGAAAGGACTGAAAGCTAAGCAGAAATATATAACTGTCCTGGTTTTTGCTTCAATCTGTATTATTCTCATAATAGTTCTTTCTCACTTACCTAGGTATCCTAGGAAAAGAAATAGCTTAATAGAGCTTCCTGAAGACTATAGCTGCCTTCTGAACCAAGCATCTCAGTTTAGGTAAGGTATGAGAGATATAGTTGTCTTTGGAGGTATTTTGTCACTTTTAGTCACTTCTATGTTCTTGCAGTTAATGTACCTGGTGTTAAAACTGCGTGCAGAAATCATTTTATGGAAGCGAAGGCACTGTTATGGTTATGCTGGTCAATACTAGCACATTTCAGTTTTAAATCTGAAATACAATAGCTTACTGCATGAAGTCACTTGTGTTGGATAGGATAGCATATGAAACCATTATAGCTTAATCTGCTGGTCATTTTTCAGCAGTGCGATATGCATTTGGTTTGGCCATCAGCCTGATAATTTTTTTTTGCACTGGGCAGAGCAGGCCCAGAAGGTTGGCACAGTTTTATGTCAGGAAGAATGAATCATAGGATAATTCGGGTTAGAAGGGGCTTGAGCAAACCCAGCCAACTGCTCAAAGCAGGTATGTTGCAGATGATGTATTTCAGACAATGTTAAAAACATAGCCAAAGGAGGCAGATGCACGAAGCATGATTATGACATAGTATGTCGTAGGGTTTTTTTGTTGGTTGTGGTTTTTGGAGGCTTTTGTTGTTTTTAAGGAACATTACCTGTAGTTAGCATTTATTTTAAAGCTTTAATTCCTGCAGTAACATTCTGGTTATGCTTCTTGTAGATGCCCGCGGTCTTACGATGATGAACAGAAACATCCAGTATTGTGTTTATTCTGTGGGGCTATGTTATGTTCCCAGAATACATGCTGTCAGGAACTGGTTGATGGGGAGGAGTTGGGAGCCTGTACTTCTCACGCTCTTCAATGTGGAGCTGGCGTTTGTATGTTTCTCAAGTAAGTAGTTAGCCAGGATTTAATATGTTAAACTGAAAGACTTGAAAGTCAAAATTCACAACGTTGTCAAAACACTTGATTCTTTTTGTTCAAGATGAAGAAACATTGCTTTGTCCTAAAATAAGCTCACTAAAAAGTTAAGAACCTGCTGGGTGTTGTCTTGTATTTAAATGTAGCTATTTTTTTTCCCTTAAGAATCAGGGAATGCAAAGTTGTCCTCATTGAAGGTAAAACAAGGGGCTGCTTATATCCTGCTCCCTACTTGGACGAATATGGAGAAACAGATCCAGGACTGAAGTAAGTAAATGTTTGCCTTTCTTTTCTACATCTCCATTTTGGTGCCTTTTTCTTTCTTATACCTATTAGACAACATGTAATTCCTCCTTCCATTTACAACACTGTAATCATAGAATTATAGAATACTTAGGGTTGGAAAGGACCTTAAGATCATCTAGTTCCAACCCCCCCTGCCATGGGCAGGGACACCTCACACTAAACCATGTCACCCAAATATGTAGTATGTATCTTTAATGTGGTGAACTTGTTTAATTTCAAATTTCTGATGGTAGTTTCCAATCATAATAGCTCATTCATAATGGAAAACCACGCTTTTTTAGTACTATTAAACTTCCTTACTTTTTTCAAGAATACTTTGTATGCTTTTCATCACAAATGTACAGCCGCCATTGCTGAAATGTCATCTTGGAAAAGGCAGGTCACTGCTTGTCCCATGTTGAATTTTTTTCATTCCCAGGAGACTTGTTGGAATTGGGTGTTCATACAAGTATTTCATGTATTCTACCTATGGCTAAGAGTTTTAATGCTGTACCATGAATGGAACAGTTTCTCAGTTGCTATTCTGATACGCTTATCAGGTATTCTCCTTTTTTCTTCCATGAAGAAGAGGCAATCCCCTGCACTTATGTTGGGAGCGTTACCGGAAGCTCCACCTGCTATGGCAGCAGCACTGCATCATAGAGGAGATTGCTAGGAGCCAAGAAACGAATCAGATCTTCTTTGGATTCAACTGGCAACTGCTCTGAGTCTCTTGATTTTTACTGAAAACTCTTACTTTGGGTAGTGCTTTGGAAAAGGAAAGGAGGGTGGCAGCAAATAATCCACTCTCAAGTGTATTCTGTAGTTCAGACACAATGGATTCTCTAGCTTGGATGTATTACTGACACATTGAAACAAAAATTTCACATCATATGTTTTGCTTTATTTCTTTTCTTTTCCCCAAAAGGAACACCAAATTATACAATTACTACTGAACATCCACATTAAGAAATAGTTCCACTTTTTTGAGGACTTGTAATTATTTCACGTGTTTCAACAGGGACAAGCTTTCCAAATGCTCTGCTTCAGGGCACACACCACATTTTTATCTCTTCCATGCCTTGAGAATATGCCTGAATGGCGTTACTATGGAAAAGCCTCCTTTTCTTTCTCCCTAGTTTCTTTCCCAAAGCTTAGTAAAGCTTTTAAATAGATCAGGGTCTGCGCATAACATTGGAGTGGAAATGGTGCCAGGCGTTTAGTAATCTGCATCAAGAGGTGCAATAAACATTCAGTTGTACAGAAAGAACCTTCATCCAGCTATGTTCTGGGATTTAATAAGAGTTGTCCTTAATAAACTCTTAAAAGTGTGGGATAGAAAGTGCATGGGGGAATTTCCATCTTGCTTGTTGCATCAAAAAATAAAGTCTCTGCTTTCTGCATTGCCAGAACTGCACTTTATCTAATGAATTTGTTCTTACTTAACATTGGATAACCTAAGAGGTCTAGGGCTACACCTTTTGGCTAGGTTGTGTTTTGATTTACTTCTTTTGCAGTTTGTTTCTGATATTTTTCCTCAAGACCCCAATATTAAAATACTATTAGTGTAGGTAGTTGTAGTGTAGCTCTGCAAGTTATACAAGAGCCAGAGACTTCAGTGAGGTAGATGATCAAAGCTATCACTGGACTAAAATGAAGGCCCAAAAAGTAGCAAGTATAGAATCAGAAATAAGTTTGTTTGCTCATATTTGAGGAATCTTCCACTCTTCATCCTCTGTCACTACTGTTTGGAGCCCTGCCCCACATAAATGAACCTGTGTGTTTTGGGGGCATGTTCAGTGCCAGTTAGAACAGAAGAGGGGAGGGGGGAAGGTGGCTAAGTCTGTTTCTTTGCCCTTCAGTAGTGAATAGCACATTGTGATTGAACTCTCTCTCCATGATATGTGACTGTGCTTCATTTCTAAATGTTTGCTGTTCTGTTTTCTGGATTTCAACCATAATATACTTGAGAGAACTTGTAATATGATGGGTAAAAATGCTTTCCCAGAAAACCCCATTTCTGCACGGACGTTTGAAGTTGTTAGCGCTCTAAATTTCTCCATCTTTTGTCATTTGGGTTCTTTTGTGTCATTTTAATAAGGCTTCCAAGGGGAAGTTTTGAATTTAATGTCACTAATGTCATGAGAGCGTGGTGGTGTATGATTTCTTATTGTTTGTTTTTCTACTGATTGTATGAGAGATAGTAGAATCACAAAGAGCGACTTAGTTTTAAACATCATTGTTCTAGCTTTTGAAAGTTCTTAGAGTACGTAGAAGTGCACCGAACAGCACCATAACATCTAAGCATGGAATACCAATGAACTCAAGTATTGCTCTGATTTCAATGACTTTTTTATAACTTTTGCTATAATCCTTTCCTGGCAATATAAATAGTTGGCTTTGGTATATTTTTTTTTTGGGTATTCTGTTTCTTGCAGTTAAGACCATTCTCCTTATTTTGATTCTTTCAGTCTTTAAACCTGAATACGAAACTCCTGAAAGACAAACATTAATTCTGTCAATCTTTTCTAAAGC
This sequence comes from Forpus xanthops, assembly GCA_032466535.1. Taxonomy (NCBI): domain Eukaryota; kingdom Metazoa; phylum Chordata; class Aves; order Psittaciformes; family Psittacidae; genus Forpus; species Forpus xanthops. The sequence continues at coordinate 27,853 of JASSUY010044081.1, forward strand.
CTATTTGAAATGCATTCTGAATTCAGGACAACAGTTGCTATGAAAACTATGAAAACTGGTGATTTCTAAGGGCATCAAAATGCTTCTTACCAACACAAATATGGGGTTATGGCTAGTAAATATATGCCTCGTTGATACCAAAACTGTTCTCACTGTTTCCCTTTGATATTTACCTATTCATTTATCAACAACCTTCAGTTACCTTGCACTTCACTGGCACTACAATTCTGTTATTGAATATGCAGTAAGATCACTTTATTTTGTTGTCTGAACTGTAGTATAGAAGGACAGGAGCTGGGCTGAGCAGGTGAGCTGGTGTTTGAAGCTCTGGAAATCTCTCTGTAGCTGAAGAAATGGGAAAGTTGCATCTTTTTGTATGTTTGCACATTCTCATTTAGCAAATGGGCTCCTGTATCATTCACTGACTAGCATGGTCATCTTTCATTTCACAAATTACTATGCAGTTTTGTTCACTGTGAGTAGAATCTCTATTTAGTGATCGCAAGATGCTTATGTCACTGATTTCCGTTCCATCCAAGCTGACAGGAGAAGTTATTTTATAATGCACATATTGGTATCTTTAATTGCAAAAATGTAAATTTGAAACTTGTATAATGTTCTTGTGCTTTTGAAATAAGATATCTTGTATATGTATATTTAAAAACAGGAAATAAAGTAACTTCTCATAGATCATTCAATTTTTATTTGGAGGCGCATTGACACTTCATAGTTCATTTTACAAGAGCATTATAGCAGCATCTGTCAGTATGGAAAAGGAGCAGAGTTAGTAAATAGTTGGTAAACAATACCAGTTATCCTATGGTCTGTGGTTATCAGTGAACCAATTGGTAATGGTGACATGCCCTTTCTTATCTAAGGGAATATTCCCCTTGAAATGTGTCCTACAGATGTCAATTCCTGCAGTGTCTACCTCAGTTTGTAAAAGAAGTCTTAAGTACAGAATTTAAGATGTCCTTACACTGATCAGTGGAGTGATTCTGGTTTTGCAGCTTCTCAAATGAGAGCTGTCTATATTTGTCTGCCAGAGACTTAACCTCTAGGAAGGGATATTTTATGGTGCTGGTCTAATGTGCTATGTGATACTTCAGTTTTATTACAGAGCTGAGCTTGTGTTTACCCAAGAAGTCCTTGACATAGAAACGTCAAATGTCAGTGTTCCAAGCTGCTGGTAGTCATTGCTTTCCTGCTGCTTTGTTCTAGCTTTGGGCACCTTGAAGCTTACCGAGTATGGGTGTTGATGGTGTTACTCTCTGCTTATTCCTAGTAAATGTTGTTTTTAAGAACCAGCTCCTGAAAGGGCAAAAGGTAAAGGTAGATAGATTAAAATATATAGCAAAAATGTCATTAAGAACATTAGAACAAATAGTGCATCCAATGGGGAGAAAATAAAAGGAAGAAAGAAGGAATCCACAGCACTGTTTCCTCCTTAGTGGAAATCTCAAGGTGCAGTGCATAAATGTACAAAACTATATAGAGGAGGACTCTAAATGCTTTGTTTTATGGTTGAAATCCACTTTATTTCCTAGAACAACATCCTTGAATTGTCTCCACTATAGTCTTATCTAATACAATATCTAAGTTTGTTACTTGGATTCTTTTAACGTATTTCTTGACAACATCTTCACAGAGACTTTCTTCAAAACTGAAAGTTTCATTTCTGTGGCACCATGTCTTTTGTTTGTTTGTATATTGCAGGTGGGCTAAATCTGGGGGTTGATACAGAAACCAAATAGATAATGGTTAAAATCCAGTTCTATACAAGTCTCTCAAACCCAGCTATTTCTAATCCTAGCTATGTTCTCTAAACTTACACTCTGTGATTGAAAGCGTACATGGAAAAGAACCTGTATGAAGGAAATGTGTGTTGAAGGAGAGTGAGCTGAAATTCAAAGGGAGTATGTGTATTATTTTGTGTAATGGTAAGAGGAGACCAGCTATCAAGTTAAACATGAAATATTAAAACTGGACCTAAGTCTCATTTTTATTTCTGTGACTTGTTCAGATACTATGATTCTATGAGATCAGTGTCAAAAAAGGAGTATAGTTTGGGTGGTTTAATTACAGGTTGTCAAACAACTCAGAAGCTGTCAGAGTTAATTTTGGAGGTTTTTAGGCTTGAGTGGATGAATCTGAGTGAAATGTGCAAAGTAGGTAGTGGGGACTGTGGATTTCATGATCAAGTATTTGTTAAGATCTGTGGTTAATCTTTTCCAGCAGACTGCAGAACCTTCTGTCTCCTGCCTCTTAGTAGTGCCTGAAATGTAATTCTAGCCTCTTGGTGTACAAGAATTGAGATACCGTCTGATACTTGGAGAGAGGTAATCCCAGTGTACCGGGGTTTCTATTTGAAGGTTATCCTGGCAATACCATGGCACCTGAGGAGTAATCACTCCGGATAAAAAGCCTCAAATCTTCTTTCATCCCATTTTTCTTTGTGAATCATACTGACCTTTACCGCAAGTGGCAAACCCAGTGTGTCTCAATCTCATGATACTGCTCATGATCCAGGAATATTGGGTTTGCCAATTTGGGCTTATACATTGAGCAGTCTGACTTACATATTCCGGGCAGTCTGCCTCAGTTAACTGACATCCAGGGGCAGGACAAGATCATACATTTAAGTGATGGTCTCTTTGTAAAAAGGACTTCCCCATGTTCTGTGAGCTGCACACCTCGTGCCAGAGGCAGAGCCTGAACTGACACAAAGCACGTGAGCTGAAAGATGTGTTAGATTTTAAATATCATGATTCCTCTGTTGTAGAGAACTGTGTGATTGTATTATTGCAGTCAAAAAAAAACCCAGAACCAACAGTTTGCAGAAGGGAGGTTTCTAGCTTCTAAGGAAAGCTTAAGTTGTGTTCATTGTTAAGTATGAAATGCTGAGTGTGCTCTTTTGTATATTTCTTATTTTTTTCTGTGTGATCAGTGTAGAGCAAGGGTTTTCAGTTGGAAGGAGAAAGCTTGAAAGGAAGAGCATCATAATTGCAGTTTCACCAGGGACTGACCTACTGCCTTCACCAGAAAGCGAACATTAAAAGGTTCACAACAAAGATAGTTTTTTATGCTTAGGTGAGTTCCTTACTCTGGAAGTTGCTGTTGCACAAATGCATTGTTATTGATTCTGGCTGGATTAAGCATTAATAACAACTAGGATATGTCCCCCAAATCGTATTTATTTCTGTATCTGAGCAGATGCTTCGGCTTAAAGGCTTGGCTGGCTAATGCCATCTTTGTCTTTATAAATTACAGGGAGTTAAAGATGGAGTCTGCTGCTACCTGAGTTTGTTTCCTTGATCCAGTGGCTGTGGTGTTAAATGCTGCAGAAAACCCGGACGGTTGTGACAGGTGCTGTAAGGCAGGCTGGGTATGTAGGGAACCCTTCCCCTGTCTGAGGAAACTAACACAAAGCAAAGACAGTATTTTCTTTAAAAAGTAAACTGTATCCTGACTGCTGTAAAGTAAGCTGGCATTTTTTCTGTACTTTGTATTCATGGGGACTCTGGTTGCTGGTACAGGATAGGAAAGAGCAGTCTAATCACTAAGTAATGCCTGGCAGTAGTTATAGAATCATAGAATAGTTAGGGTTGGAAAGAACCTTAAGATCATCTAGTTCCAACCCGCCTGCTGTGGGCAGGGACACCTCCCACTAAACCATGCCACCTAAGGCTATGTCCAACCCTGCCTTGAGCACCGCCAATGATGCAGCATTCACAACTTCCCTGGGCAACCCATTACAGTGCCTCACCACCCTTACAGTAAAGAATTTCTTCCTCGGATCCAATCTAAACTTCCCCTGTTTAAGTTTGAACCCATTACCCCTTGTCCTCTCCGTACAGTCCCTCATGAAGAGAACCTCCTCAGCCATCTCCATAATCACAGTAAGACCCATGGAATGGCAGCCCTGTGGTATGTTAGTCTTAGTTCACGAACACCCAACATAAGGACTGTAGTAACATCAATGATAAAAGATAAACAGCAAGTTTAATGATGACATAACCTGCCCTGCTGTCATCACCTGAGATGCTTACAAAACACTGAGCGGGTTCTGCATTTTGTTTCTTGATTTATTACAAATATTTAAATGAGTCTGATGTTTGTATGTCCCTAAAGCTGATGCTGGCTGTGATGTTTGTCCTCACCCCTGTCTAGCAGCCAGGATTTTCTGCATACCCACTGTAATATTATTGTAATACTTCATTCGTTATGGAAGTCTGAAGGTCACCTCTAAAATGAGTGCTGTGGTGGATCCTGGCCTTAGTTGAAGCACAGACAAATCCATATGCAGTCCCTGATACTACTCTGGATTTTCAGCAACACAACTCAAAATAGAACTGCTGTATTTTTGGCTCTATTCAGGAATCAGTATTATGTACTAGTTGTGTTGATGCTGTTTCTTGCTGTTTCACACTAGTTTGAGATTGTGCTAAAGCAGGTCATGATTTAAATATCTACCAAGTATTTGGGCATTAATGCTTTACAGAATTTATGTTTCCAACTTCCTAAAGTAAATGGGGTATGCATAGTTTAAAGAAAAAGAACTAATAGATTCCTATATTCTGCTTTGGTCTGGATCTCACCTGAGCTGGTGTGAACTTTAAAGCCACTAACTAAAGCTCAAAATCTAGCTTTCTAAAAGCATGGGTTGAATGTTCCATTTATACAGAATTCTTTATTTTCACTATAGATTCTTATGTTTCCCTAAAACTTGGATCAACAGCATATGATAAATTTTGACTGGGGGATATACTCAGCTAATGGAAACCACTAACTAGCCTAAGTGGTATTTCAATAGTGCTAAAGTATGTTGGATGCATTCCAAACAACAGAAAAGGATGTGATTTTTAAACCTATGAATATAGTATCTCACTGCAGAAATTATTCTGTTACATCTATATTACACAGATAGGTCTATGACTACATGTAACAGAAGCGAGTAGTTTACTCTAGGTTCTCCACTATTTCTTTGTAAAACTTTCTTCTTCCATGTATCCTTAGGTGGAGCAGGCAAATCCAATTGCCCTTGCCTAGCAAGTACTTTCTTGAAATGCAATCTTTCTCTATAGTGTCTAAGGCTAAAATCTTCAAAGGAATCCAACTGAATTTCCTGTTTTGTGGGAATGGCAGATTCCTATCCACACCATAAAGCTCTTCTGTTGAATTTTGCATCCTTGGTTCAAAGTTTGCAGATATAGCAGTAGAATTCTCAATTTCCTTTAGCCAGGGTGAACCATTTAGTTTTCCCCAAGCACTCGGACATTTATTCAGGGATGGATATCTGCTGAAGAGATTTTCAACCTAAGTACTTTCCAAAGGCTTCAAGCAATGGAAAACAGCAGCATCAATAATATTGTCAGCCAACTGCAATAACAAGTTGTACTATCAACTAGGAGGTTGTCTTAGGAAAAAAAAATCATCCTTGTTTCCTCTTATTTCAGATTTCAGTGACTGTCTAAAGAGAACGTTGGTAATGTCTCTGGCCAGAGTTGTTTTAAAACAGCTTTTTTTTTTTTTTCTGTAATAAATGCACTTTAATCACTATACATGAAAGTATTTCAACCTTGCATTTATATTGCATGCATATCTGGAACTCTCTGGCTGCTTTCCTGGATTCTAAAATCTGAACCAATTTCCCCATTCCTTATTAGCCTCAGTTTGGCTCCAAAAAAGAGAAAAAATAAAAGAAAGTCCTGTTTAGTGGGACACTTGAGTTCTTCCTCAGTGAAGTACCTTGGGTATTTCCTGCTACATCATACTCCCTCATGTCATCTTATCCTTTTTTAATAGTGTAAGAAGTGATTGAAAGTTTAAACCTGCAGAAATAAGGTTTTGTTAAACTACTGGAATCCCCTGTGGATGCGTCTAATTGCTACAAATGGATGACATTAGATTAGCTTATACCTGCAAGTCTGATGTGTGCTGTGCTACTTCTTGTTAGATTTGCTTGTATTTGCTTTTACGTGGGTAAGTGCTCAAACAGGCAGGCTCACCACCTCTAAACTTTCAGGTGAATAGAGAAAGAAGTGATCAGAATCAATAACCTGGGAAAATATAGCTTGGGAATGGTTTTAGCTTCTTCATCTGGTAGCATATGTTCTGTAATACTGAACAGCGCATCAGTCCTGAACCAAGTGAAGTTGCTGGCAACTGTAGCTAAAACTGCTGTGGAAAGTTTGCTGCAACCTTTTGAACTTCACTTTACTTTCTTAAATTAGGTACTACTGAGGAAAATTTATACTTATCATCTGGCTACTAGGATGGAAATTTTGTAAAAAGCTGCACAAGATTGGACTCCTGACTCTGTGTGTGCATGTTGGGATGATGAAGCTAAATTATTAGGCTACCGGTACTGCTTGCTTTTGAGGGAGATTATAGCTTTGTGCCTACAATGCCAGCTGAGATTCCTGCTGTTAGCAGTGTACCTTACGCACAGCCTACATTGACTGTGATAGTAACAGCCCTTAGCTTTATCCTGAACTTAGAAGCCAGTTCCTTTCAATAAGATCTTGGAGGAGGGAACATCTTTCAAGGCATGCCATGACAGCGTGCCAGTAGTTAATACAACAAGATACAGTACTTGGATCCTTCCTTATGAAAATTTGCACAAATGAACCATGGTGTTGTAGTGCCATTCTCCTTCCCTGCCCTCACTATTACTTAGGAACATGCTGAGCAAAGGCATAGGTGTTTATGATTAAAAACACAGAGATCAGTTTGAAGAAGACAGAAGTGATGGGTAGGGACAAAGAGCAAGACTAGACATGAAACAACAATAATGACTGTTTTTATTTGCTATAAAAGTATGGGCAGAAGAATGTTATATACTAAACCGGTGTAGAATATTTCTCAAATATTCTTCCCCCTCTAAAAAATTGTTTTGCCATTACATCTTTGGTAATTGAAATAGGTCAGTGTAAGCTCAGGATTTGGGGCATGTTAATTTTATTTTGTGTTAAGAACTACCCATTTCAGTCATTACAAGATAGCCCATATATACAACATCAGTTTAAACAAACGTATCAACATTTTGAGCAGCTTCAGTTGTCAGGAGAAGACAGGTGTATTAATTTAGATACATACAGAATCAGAATGGTTTGCATTGGAAGAGACCTTAAAGTTCATCCAGTTCCACCTCCCTGCCATGGGCAGGGGCACCTGCCATCAGACCAGGTTGCTCTAAGCCCTGTCCGCTCTGGCCTTGAATGCTGCCAGAGATGAGGCAGCCACAGCTTCTCTGGGCAACCTGTTCTACATATGCAGTGTAATCTGATCATTCGAAGAATAAGATTTTTTTGTTGTTTAAACTAAGTTTAGAGAGAAATGTGCACAGTGCAAGGAAGCAATAGGACTTTCCATTATGGTAACTGAAAATACTTTTATCTAATTAGGAACTTACAGCCATGAGACACATTCATTTTTAAGACAAAAACTGCTCTAAAAAAAACCTTCAGAAAAAATTCTAGACTGCCTTGTTTTCTGAGTATGCTCCAAGGAAAAGTAAACCTGGTGAGAGGAAGTTGATCTGTACAAACTGCTATGTTACTGCTACTGCATATTACTTCCAGGCTCCATAAAGTTATTCTTTTTCTTAACTTTAAAAAGCAGTGACTGTGGAAGATGCTTCTTAGTGTATGTGGAAAAACTTAAATCAATTTTCTTACTGTTGTGAACTATTGGGAAATAGTATCTATTACACTGCTTTACAAAGCAATAATATAATTGCTCCATTGTATTCCTACTTGAAAGAGTGATATCCAAATATATTATAAAAATATGCAATAGGAATGAATGACAAGCAGAATAATTGATAGGTAAACCACTGTGGGATGTGAATGATCCACCTGAATGTCTGTGGAAATGCGCAGTAGGAAGCAATACAGAGTGTACAAGCGGTCTGAAAAGAGTTATTTTTTTCTTGAAAGTGTCTTTCTACCAAACTGTCATAAGTGATTGTTGAAGCCATTTTGGGAGGAATATGTATCCTCTTGCTGCTTGTCTCTAGTGAGCCTTTTTGTTTTCCCAGGATGAAGCTTGACTGAAGAGAGGAGGGGGAGTCCCATATATATTCTGCATGCAAAATTGTTCATCTTTAGTCGCAGACATGCATAGAAAATGTCAAAAAGAATTCAGCCAGGTCTTAATGACATGATAGCAAATGTCATGTCATTAGTTAATGATGAGGACTTAAATGTTCTGAACATGTCAGAATAAACACAATTAATGGAGCCCAATCTATTTTTTATGCAATGAAAACAAGAATTTGGCCTGATATCCGATATAGTAATTCCATTCTCTCTGCATGGCTGGAAAGCTACTCAGTAAGACAGAGCTTCTTCAACTTTTATTTTTCATATTCTGTGACTGCTGGAAAAAGCCAGTTATTTGAAGAAAGCATAACTCCTCGTTTTGGAGGGTTTTCCTTCACACATCTTTGATGTATTAAATCTGTGCTGATTACCCTTCTATGAAAGTGTCTGCTGTTATTTTAACTTTCTGCTGATTAATGTGTTCTTCATGTGCTAATGTCCTTCTAATGTGCAAAGGGAAAGATAAATGTAGCTGCTATTAAGACTCTTCATGTAGAATTTTAGACCAGGTATTAGCATTTGGGGCAAAGGATTCAGACATTTTTATATTTTAGGTATCCAAAGTGATTACATTACAAGCCTCTTCATACATCGTGGTCCATACTGGCAAAGACAACAGATAAGCACTCCATACTGCCATGTAGAGGTGACTTGATGTACTGACTGGATAACTTGTTCAGAACAACTGAGAGTAATACTGTTGTGATTAGTTTTTGGAATTGATCACTGATGAAGTCCTGTTCTAGTTAATTAACTTCATGCCTGTGGATTTGAGGTGGCTTTACAGGCAGGAGTTGGAGTATGGACATTCAAAGAACGGAGTGAGAAGGCAGGTTTCAAATAGGAGCAAGAAAGAAGATGGGGATTTGAAGTACTGTACAGGAGATCTTTAGAACTGAGTAAAAGCTGCTGTACTGAAAGCGCATATGTTAACAGTGTTCTGGGACTCTAAGGAAAAACAGGAATGAGTGGGATATCCAAGTATATCAATATACTTCATATGCTGATTTTTTTACCCCCTTTTTGTGGTCAGAGTTCCAGTTGTGGAATTTTGCAGTTGTTTGCAACAATCATCTATTCATCTTATTCTAACTAAAATACAAAGCTCTCCTCAATGCACTGGCACCAGCTCTGACCTATACTGACTCATTGTGGTAGTCATGAATCCAGGTCTACATTGGTTCAACTATGTATCTCCCTTAAGCAGGGTGAGAGTTAGGAAGGGATTTAAAGATAAATATAGAATCAGTAAAAGTATCTCTGGGTGAGTGTTTGTGTGTTCAACTGTCCCAGGCTAACATCCCAGTAGATTTCAGGAATGAGTATGTAGAAGTGTCATCTATTGGCTCTGTTCTTTTTCTCTGATGTTAAGGGATTAACAGTGATTCCTAAACTGTTTGTCCTTCCATAAGTGCACGTTTCATGTCCCCAGATACCTTGACATTTGGATACTGGAAACTGCTGAAAAGGGATCCAGTGTATTGCAAGAACCTGTCTAATACCAAGATGCTGTTACAGAACTGTAGATCCCACAGATGCTTAACAGTGAGGAGTTGGATTTGAAAGCAGACACATAGGCTCTACCTTTCTACTTGTCAGATGGTCATAAATTAGCAGAGATCTGTAAGTGTTTTTTAAGCATGTTCAGAGACAAAGCTATACAAAATATAGAAACTGAGATTGGGATAGCCCACTGTGCTGAAGAATGTATGCGTAACAAAAGAATAGTAATGCCTCTTGCAAAACAGTAAAGATTGAGATCATTACACTTGTTTTTACTACCTCAGGAATGAAATCCTAGATATATAATTTATTACCCTCCCAAATAAATGCTCTAAGAATTATGTTTTTCTTGTAAATGTGAGATTGGAACTCACAAAGTGAGGTTTATTGTTTTTTAACCATTTAAACTACCTTCAGTACTGCAGCTGATGTAATCTTCCTCACCTGTATGTGAGAACCTCCCATCTTGAAGTTTTTATGCTGTGTTATATCTCAGTTAATTGTACTTAAAGGTTAGCTAAAACTGTTATTTGACATAATTAATAACTACTATAATTTCTACTATAGAGGCGACTACTGGGAGGGCAAGGCAAGATCTTGCTGAAATCCCTGGCTGTTAAGGATTTTTGGCAAGAAAAAAAGCAAGAGTTAAAATTCTCAATAGTAAAGCAGTATCTTACAAAACATCTACTATTAAATGTATATGCATTTATAAATATATTACACATTAAAACAGAAGTCAGGTAAATGTAAGTTCATATTTTTCAACTGGAGCAGTGTGGCCAAGTAAGAATGAGAACCACCATGTCCTGCTCTATATCTATGTAAGTGACTCATATCCTATGATGTAGGTGATGTGGAGAAAGGAAAAATACGTATTGCTAAATCCAGTGCTTTGCTTAAAATACTTAATTACAGATTAGTATTTTGGAGTGCTGAAATGTCTTTTGATCACGAAAACTTCTGCTGTGATGCTTAGAAAGAAAGCAACGTACATGCAGTTACAAGTAGCTGTAGTTCAGTTTCTTTTCTCACCAAAGCTTCTGTTCAACATCTGGCTTGGTTCATTCTGTACCTTTCCTACTAGTGTGGAATCATCCTCTTCAGTATGTATTTTAATGCTTTGTGACATCTACACTGAAATGCTAGGAAGTTCATGCAAGAAAACTTCCAAAGACTTATACAGCAACTTTGAAAATAAAATCTGGAAGATTCAGTCTTATTAAAATATAGTAGAATTTATATTTCTACAATAGGCTCTGAACTCAGCCTTATCTCTGAGAGTATCTCAGTGGTGTGTAGTTCAGTTTGTAAAAATACTCACTGAAAACTCCCTAGGCACAAGTAAGCAGACAGCAAGATGGATGCCAAAGTGGGCTGGGGCCAGCTTACAATGTGGAAGCCATGAAAATTGTGATTCTGCTGCCCACTGTGCTTGGAGCTTAGTGGGATCAGTAAGCCCTTCCTAGGAAAGAGGCAAGTTATCACCAATCAGCTGTTAGTAATGTGTTTTCCCCTCTGTGAGAGGCAGCTGCTTCCTGCTGTTGCCTTCTGCAGAGTTCCAAATAGGAGGCTTAACCCCAAATTTGGGAAAGACTAATTGGTCTAACAGTCACTGCAAAGTTGTCAGCCTTTGCTTGGGATGGCATTTCCTGAATTTTTTGTATGAAACACTATTCACTTTTACTTACTTCTAGTAAACATACATAGTAAGTATAGTACTTAATAGTGACTTACAGTCACTATTCATTTCTACTGTATCTCAGAATTTTCTTTTTAAAAAGGGAAGAGAAGAGACTTAATAACACATAGCCTGGCTATGGAAGGAATCTCACAAAGTTTGTTGTAGTAGTGCGTCACTTTATTGATGAGGCAGGAGGCATGTAGTATGTTGAACAGTACTGGTCTCCAAGGGAAAAGATGATCTCTTACTGTATTCTGCAGTAACTCCCTTTTGCAAAATCATGAAGCAAAGTTGATCACCTCTTGTTGCTTCCTAACTTAGTTATTTAAATGTTCCATGCATTCAGAAAAGATGAAAGAAAACTGTCTGAGCACAAGATACTGACATAAATAGAGAGACTGGGGAAAGTAGTTGTGAGTCTGTTTCATTTTCTACTTCAGGAAAAACAGTCAGAACAGGACTGTGCAGGAAGAACACTGCCATAAGCTCTTGCTGAGGGAGAAACTGGGGCACAGCTCAGCACTGTTTGTTTTCATGTAGGTTTAGATAATAAAACTCAGAAGGCTGAAAAGGAGATTTGATTTACTATTGTTCAGAGACCACATTTTCTTAGGTCTGCAAGCTTCAGCTCTCCCTATGTTTTTGCTATGGTTTTAGATTTTTGCTTTTCTTTACATATTTTTCCATCTGTATTTTCTGATCCATTATTAGGATAATAAAAGGTTTAGAAGTCTAGAAGAGAAGGAGAAAGTGAATGGTTCACGGTAAGGCAGCAGAGTCTCTCATTTCATTAATTTCTTTTCTCATTGTTTGGCAGGTGGAAAGCACTGATTTACAGAGCTGAACTGGGGAAAGAGAAACAAAACAAGTACAGCTCCATTGAAAAGAACTTCAGCTTTATCTAGCAGCATCACCACAGCAACCAGAAAATACAATTAAAAGACAAGAGCTAGAGCAGAGAAGGTGAAAGTGCAGCTCCTTACCTTTGGACAGAAGGCAGCAAAATAATTATGCAGAACAGAAAAGAGTATTTCATGGATCTAGACAAACAGTGGCAAAGGGAAGTGTACCTTCAGTAACAGGAATGTGCCACTGTTTATGCACTGGAAAGAGGAGTGCCATGAGATCTGCTGAAGAGACTGTTTCTGAGGTTGCATATCTACATGGGTTTGTACCCCTGCTGGGACTGAATTAGGTGGTACAGGCATCTCGGACCATCAGGTATTGGAAAGCAACTTCTTTTTCTTGTTCAAGGTGTACTGGGCACGGGAACTGAGAGACACCACAGATCTTTTTCAGAGACACAGAGTGAGACAATCTCCAAGCCTCCCCTCTGTAACCACCTGCTATACCATGGGATGTCGGCAAAGCTCTGAGGAGAAAGAGGCAGCGCGGCGATCCCGTAGGATTGACCGCCACCTGCGCTCTGAAAGTCAGCGACAGCGAAGAGAGATTAAGCTCCTACTCCTGGGTACCAGCAATTCTGGGAAGAGCACTATTGTAAAGCAGATGAAAATCATTCATAGTGGTGGCTTTAACTTGGAGGCCTGTAAGGAGTACAAACCTCTGATTATCTATAATGCAATTGACTCTCTCACACGTATTATTCGGGCTCTAGCCACCCTTAAGATAGAGTTTCACAATCCTGACAGAGCATATGATGCTGTACAGCTTTTTGCCCTGACAGGCCCAGCTGAGAGCAAAGGTGAGATTACCCCTGAGCTCCTGGGAGTCATGAAAAGGCTCTGGGCAGACCCTGGTGTGCAGGAGTGTTTTTGCCGCTCCAACGAGTATCACCTAGAGGATAATGCTGCATACTACTTAAATGACCTGGAAAGGATTGCAGCACTGGACTACATCCCTACAGTGGAAGATATTCTGCGTTCTCGGGACATGACCACAGGGATTGTAGAAAATAAGTTCACCTTCAAAGAGCTGACTTTCAAAATGGTGGATGTGGGTGGACAGAGATCTGAACGCAAAAAATGGATCCACTGTTTTGAGGGGGTTACAGCAATAATTTTCTGTGTGGAGCTGAGTGGATATGACTTGAAGCTGTATGAAGATAACCAAACAGTAAGCACACCTTCTGCTCTTTATTCTCTTGCCTTCTCTTCCTTTCTTCCTCCCAGTGTTTGGCCTCTTTTCCATCCATCTTCCTACCCTCCCAAGGCAGCAATCCCCAAGTTCTTAGCCTCAGATATAATTTCCTTTGCCTCGCCTCCAATGTATAGCAAAAAGTCAGAAGCTAAGACTTCTTTATTTAGATATTTTTTCCACTGGACAGATTTATTTCATTAATGATAATTTTGGGAAATGGAGGTGCTCTTCAAATCACAGCAGTATTTTTTGTGGGGGTGTGTGTGCCTTTTTGATAAATGTTTGTCTGGTTACTGTTACTCATCACTTTGTATGTGTAGTGATTAGTAGTGTTACTACTGTGTAGACAGTAGTAACATCCTTCTGTACAAAGATGGTTAATTTGGGCCCTATGTTATGCAAGTCTTGAGAAATTTTGAAGCTAAAATAGTACTAACAGTTTTCTCCTCATTTATTTCCCCAGGATCTTTAATAAGAATCTGGGATTAAATTATTTTAAAAAAAGTTTTTAATGCATATGAAAATCTTAAATTTAGGTTTTTTTCTCTGACTTTTTGTTTATATGGCTGATTTGTCTGGTGCAATGAATAACTATTCCTGTTTAATTCACTTTAATGCTATTAGCTTCTGCTTTTCACAACACACAAATAGAGTAACTATAGAAAAACACATGAACATTACGGCATATGGAACCATGTATTTGCTATCACATTTAGGTTGCCCGAGTTCACCTTTGAATGGTTTCATTTGAAGTTATTTTTTTTTGACAGGTTTGTAAAACATGATGTTTAAGAGAGAGGTTTGTGGGTAGGAACACATAATGATTCTGTCATCTGGTGGTTCCTAAATGTGCTGTATTTGTGTTTGAAACAGCTGCTTTTCAGGAAAAAATAATCTATATTATAAAATCAGAAAGTTAACCTTAAAGTGCTTCTTTAAAGTGTATTCCTTTACATATCTTCAGTTGTTGTACATGAATTTTGCACAGGACTAGTTGCATACCTGATTTTATTACTAAAAGTTGTTTTTTGAGAGCTTCTCTGCTCTTTAAAGATGCCAAATAGATGGGTTTGGTTTTGATAATGACTGGAAGGGCTTCAGTGGCTTCAATGGCTAAATGTGAAGTCCTCTCAGAAATTACTCATATTTTATGTAACACATGCCTTTCACCAGATCCCTGAGGCAAGGTGAACTATATCAGTACCTGAAGCAACTTCAATGCCTTCTATCTGCTCTGCTGTTTATACAGTATAACTTATAGAAACACAGTGTAGATTAAAATGTCAGTTGACTCAGGGGATTCCAGTGATTGCAATTGGCAACAACTGAGATGGTGAAACTCCCTGAAATAGAAGTGGCTAAAGAACTTTTATTGGTGATACTTCTGACATATTTTTCACAGTTTGATAGTAGTGTTGGGGTAAGATGCTTGTATGTCCTTCTGCAACTCTTACCCTACAAACCAGAATAAGACTAGATCATCACTGAAAAAAGCCAGTGAAACTATTTCCTTGACATCCCATGCATGTAGGAAAGGGTGTCTTTATGTATCACTTTATACAATCTCTTATTGTTACTGGTACAGAGATGTGAAATCATTTCAACTCATCTGTACTTTAAATTCTTTTGTCAGTATTTTTGGTTGCTAATGCAGTTTTTTTTACAAAGAGTTTTCTTATTAGGAGGAAGCTAAGTGGAAAGTTTGCGATGCAATTAGACTACAAAATCATTTCCAAAAATATTCCCTACATTTTACAAGCTTGTCTTAAGTGCTTGAATCCCTTTTGCTTTTTCTTTATACGATTCTTTAAGGGAAAAAAACCATTTATGGTCAAGACAATTCACCTAAGCTGAATTTTGATAAAACTCTTCAGAAATACTTGATTTTTACAGCTAATGAAATATACATTATGAGTACTGAATCTGTTACAAAGAATTTTCGTATTAGAAGGCAGCTAAGTGACAACTTTTGGAAGCAATTCCACTGGGTCATGAGAAATAATCAGACCAGAAATAAGTATTTTAAGAAAAAAAAAGAAACAACTGTTTTTTAGTAGCTTTGTTGACTTTGCACCTTTCTATCTTATCTCCATCATTGTCTTCATGTGGCTGATGCCATTCTATGAGTATGAAAGATATTGGGAGAGATATGATATTTCCAATAATCCTTGTCAGCACTGTTTAAATTGGACCTTTTTTTGTTTGTAGAGCTTATCACATATATAGTATTTCTCTATTCTTATCTTCTGTAGTGATTTTACAGCTTATCCACTGCACTTCCATTTTCTTCCTTATACTATGTTAACTAATTAACCATTCACTGTCCTACATATGGACTTAGGTTTCATTACCTGGAGATTCTTGTCTTGGCATTAGTGCCTTCCTATTGTAACAGATTTCTA
>JASSUY010044081.1:43746-56186 GCA_032466535.1 Forpus xanthops
GAATCTCTTCTCTGCCCAACCTGTATCTGTGCCTGGGATTGCTCCGACCCAGGTGTAGGGCCTTGCACTTGTGGTTGAACTTCATGAGGTTGGCATCAACCCACCTCACAAGCTTGTCAAGGTCCCTCTGGATGGCATTCCTTCCCTCCAACATATCAGCAGAGCCAGAGAGCTTGGTGTCATCAGCAAACTTGCTGAGGGCGCACTCAGTCCTACTGTCCATGTCACTGACAAAGATATTGAACAAGACTGGTCCCAACATTGTTCCCTGAGGAACACCACTCATTGCTGGTCTCCAGCTGGGCATTGAGCCATTAAGCATAACTCTTTGTATGACGGTTCCCTGTGAGATGCATGCTGACACTCAATTAAGTTCACACATGATCACACTGGTACCCACCACTGCAGTCCTTGGCAGCTGGCTGAGACACAAATGTTAACTTGCCAAGTATTAAACTAGTCTTTTATGGTGAAACGTGTTCACATAAATGAGCTGTATGGGTGCTGGGGAAAATGTGTAGCCGGACAGTTTTACCTGTGGAGCTTACTGTGTTTTGGACATCAAAACCATGAATGGGTTTAAAAGAACCCCATGCCAACTTATAGAAAAGTGCCTAGTGAGATTTATTGAAACACAGTGGTACAAAGTTCTTTGTCATACCAAGCCCCAGATCTGTTTCCTGGAAGTTAGGAGGCTTTGTCAGGGAAAAAGCTATTTTCTGGTGTCTTTCCTCTTACATGCCTTTTGCAAAACATCCTCTACAGACTAATATTGCAGACAGACCCCATCTGCCAATTTTTAATGTATTTAAGTACAGACCTAAACTTCTAAGTAGTGAAGTGATTGCGCTTGACATTCTGATCATACAGCCCGCTTGAAGTACAGTGCAGGTTTTTACATCACACACTTTATTTACATTATTTATATTCATTCTAACATTATAGTTCTTGCTTATTCTAGTGTTATAGAAAACAATGCTGTTTAGACAAAGGAATTTTTACTGTGACTTTTGCACAGTTTCAAAAGCAATTCTGCTTTGAATATCCCAGTGATACTTCCTACTTAATTATATGCAGGCTGTCCAAAATGTTATTCAGACAATGTATTATTCACAACAGTAACAAGTCAAATATCGATCTCTTATCCTCTATTTTGTATTAGTATGTTTTTCCTGTGAACTATGAGTGATGAATTACAGTCACAGGGCATCCTGGTCAGTGACATTACATGTCACGTGTCAAAGCTACACTTGTGATGTTGTTTCTTTGAGGACTTGCCTAGCTAGCTGCTGGGATAGATTTTGTTGTAACATTGGTTTTGCCACAGTTTGTGTCTTGCACATCGATGTTGGGGTCATTCATGCCTGAGACAGTGGAGATCTGGTTGGCTTTGCCGAGGTTCTTGATGATATTGATATTGTATTTGGCAGTTTCCACAAAGCTGTTTTCTAGTAACCAACCGTCTGACTCGCCCTCCAGATCTCCTAGCAGGAGGACGTTCTTCATTGCTGTTTGTAGGTACCGGACACCAATAAGTACGGAGAGCTGTAAGAAACAGTTCATAGTTAAGCAAGAGTTTAAATTACAGCCTCAATCCTACCACTAAGTCAGCTGACTTGTGTGTTTACAGCCTTAATAAATAATACTGAATAAAGCAGACAAATTCCTCAGCCCAGCAGTATATCAAACCACTTTCCCAATTAATTGCATTTCCCTAGAAAGAAAAATACCAGGGAGATAGCGATTGATACCTTTTTCTCTCCATTCATCAGGTATTGTTCCCACTTGGATGTTGTTGGCACATCAATACTCAGAATTACTTGGGAACATTGTAGCCTCAGAGATTATAACTAATTGCTGTAGAATGGATGATCAATTAATGGAACTATCAGTCACCATGGGGGAAAAAGGAATAGATTGTAATGTGTTAATTTCAGTGGATTTTTTTTCCACTGACCTCGATTAAATCAGTATTTCCTTCAAGGATTCCAATCATTCAGGTGGAAGCCAGATGTGTTCTACATGCCAATGCACTGAAATTAAGAACGATGGCCTATAGCAGATGCTCAAATATAAGCATAGGAAAAAGCCCCACTTCCATAGTTCTCTGGTAATTGAGATCATGGTGCCTGTGTGTCAGTGTTTAAGGGGGCAGAGAGAGAGGGTTAGCAGCTTTTCTCAACATGCTGCCAAAGGCCTGTTGTTTCTGACACCACCACCACCTCATCTAGCACTGCTGGAGGACTGTTGGGAGCTATTTTAATTACAGTGCTACTGTTAACGCAATACAGCAATTATCAGAAGATGAAAGCTGATTAAAAAGGGAAGAAACCCATATTTTAGCCTGTGCTATTGTGGAGTCCTTTACCTGTGGATGACAACATTCATTTTACAGGCACCAGTAGAAAGAGTGCATCTTCACAGGTGTATGTGCTTGCCTGTGAAATACTTATTTTGACTGGATAATAAGCAGTCTAATCTGCATCTAAAAAGTTATGCCATGTTTGCAAATACTGGCCACGTGGTGAAGCTATGGAATGTAAAAAGGAGGCTTTGAGATAGTAAAAATGCAGCACAGGTATTACTATAAATTTAATGTATTTGGCCAAAGACCTGCTCACATTTTTTGTATTCTTTGTTAAAATTGACTTAAAACGGTCTTCAGACCTCATTTCCATGCAGTTGTCACTGCATGTATCATCCTGTAATTGATCCAATAAATACTGCAAGGAAGGGAATATGCCACGGTCTACTGAAAAAGCTCTGCAAACATGCAGGATTATAGACACCATTTCTAACGGATCTTCAGTGAGATTTGCTTCTGCTCTGGGAAGTTATCTGCACTGAAGGAAACCCTACAACATTTTTGAAGTGCGTTTGTATTTCCCATTGGATACTGAGACACTCTTTGCACGTTACACTGTAGTTATTTCCCATCCTAGACAGCAGGAAGACTAATTAGTCTGACAAGAGTGTTTTCATGAGGCTTACCTCAAACAGCCAAATAAGCAATGCTGTAACACCAATGGATCTCATAATGACCGTGTAGTGCTCCAGCAGGGCCTCTCTGCACCCCCTCACCCAGATATTGAGCTCCTCGGTCAGAAAGTCGTAGTTGTAGTGAGCGCTGTTGTTTGTCAGCTGGTACTGGATACAAGGCCGTGGGGAGCTTGGGTTGCAGCAGCTGAAGGGTACTCCATCCACCAAGAACTTCCCATCGACGTTGCTCTTCAGGCGGCTGTAGCAGGACAGAAAGTGGCTGTTATAAATCTGTCAGCAGCAAACAGTGTCTGTGTTCTTTATTAAAGGCTGTAACGCAAATATGCTGCAATGTAGGCCTCTCCAGTGTAACAACAGGAAAATGGGAATGTCTTTCCAACTGGAAAAGTAGTTTACTGCAGGAAAACTGTATTTTTCCTTTCCTGTGTTTCTGAAGTGTGGTATCAGCACAGTATTTCACGTGGTTCTCAGTACTGTGCATGCAAGGTATGGGTTCAGCTTTCACGGGTGTATCACCTTTTGGGGTATATGTGTGAAAATACTCAAGACAATTTCTGAACTTGTTTTTCTTGTCAGAACTCTAATGAAAGTTTTGGCCCTAGAAATCCTGTTTCACTGCTTCTGGATTGACTTTCAGCACAAGCATTCCTTAAGATAGAGCCTAACACAAGAACAACTTTACATGCCATAAGATCCCCTGGAAATTGTCCACTGGCTTTTATTTCATCATTGTACCCACACACAGTGGCTGGCTTAACACATCTTGAGACTCACAAGGGAGTTTCTACTTCTTATAGCTACGCTTTCTGTAACTTTTGAAACTGTGTATATATATATTGCTAGGAATGATTCCTTCCCCTTCCCTATAAGATCAGGAGAGAAACAAGAAGGAAAGAACAAAGATAGAGAAATCGAAGGGAGAACAAAAGAATCATACACTGGAAAGAGAACTCAGTCTCAGATTAATCAAGAGTTTCTGGAACATTTAAATGAATCCTTGACATCCATTTTCCTTCTATTATCTGCTCATATGCTAGTGGGCCCTTGTGAGGACTTATGTTCTCAGAAGGCTCTTCAGAGAAATAGATTTTCCATAAAATAGAGAATACCTAAGATGTCAAGAGATGCTCTCACACTTTGGGGAAGTAGCCTTTAAGCATATATCTATTTTCATGCTCATCACAGATGTCTTATTTCCCGAGATAGCCCCACAGGTGAGAATCTGTTTTAATGAAGACCATGCCCTTTAGCCTTTGTTAGGAAGCCAGAATACATGGAAGAACTTTCTCTGAGAAATCCAGCTTTCAGCACTTGCTAATAGAATTTTTGATATTTTCCAAACCTTTTCCTCATTTATTAATATTCACAGATAACATTTTCCTGCTCCACTGCAGGTAATGTAAATTAAATAGAAAGAAGTCATCACAAGAAGCTCATCAGGTGAACACAAAGCAGAAACTCTGTGGTTCAATGTTCCTCCAGCATTTTGCGACTAAATGTATCCTTCAAGAGAAACATAAGCTGCTAGGAAGTTCAGTGGGGTAGCAGAATAATTGCCTTCATTTTACTACTGCAGGCCTGCTAAATACAACCTCCAGCCTTTGTTTTTCCCTTTCTTTTTTGGGGGGTGGTGTGGTTTGTTTAACATTGTGTCAGAAATGCCTTTCTGAAAGATCTAAGTGAGTCAGGAAGTTCATCTTTCATTTCCCACTTAGGAGTGGCTTAGGTGTGAACTCCTCTCCATCTTGAAGTATAGGTCTTCGCTTTGTGGCAATCATATTCCTGGTAGTGGCAACACAATGAAACAAATGCAAAAGATTCCACATAATCCATTGAAACCAGACTTGAGTGTGCAAGTTGTGTAAGAGGCAGAGGCAAAACCACTCACTGGGAGAGAAGCAAGAAAGGGAGCCAAAGAGGTACAAACTGGAATGCTCGAATGTGTGAGGAGAAAACAAACCTCACAGAGGCAGGAGAGGAAGGCTGGTATGCTGTGAAAGGGAAGCTTGTCGCTGGCCCAGCAGAACGCCCTGTTTATTTCAGTGACATGATCCAAATATTGTACAGTATCTATAATGGTTAAAATACAACCCCTTAAACTGGCTTCTCTGCTTTTCCTTCACCCCAACCAACTTAATTATTTTTTTTTTTTGCTTCCTGCCACATATTACAAGGAGGAATCTTCTTCCTACTGCCAACATTGGCAGTTTCCAGACTTGTGTGATGTCTCTCTGCCATCATGTTTCCTCTTATTAGTGGCAATTAAGGAATGATGTATCTTGGTACTGTTAGAAGGAAAGACCTCAGTAGGAGAGCTGAGGGAGTGAGACACTGGCTATTTGTTGTTGCAATTCAATATTGTTACAGTACTACAAAGCAAAATTTGCTTTTGACACTCTGACAAGGCTATTTTTACCCAAGCAATGATAGGATTTTACTGATGTAGCCTGCTTCATCCTCCTGCTTCCCATTGACTCCCCATTTCTCATCACATCGTGGTGTTGACAATGGAGATGCAGCAGAGAGGGGAGGGAAAAGGATTATGAAGGAAGGTGAAAAGTTCAGTTCTGCAAAGGTCACATGCCAGCTGGCAGCATGTCAGCTCTCACATGCTTTGCCTCTTAATCTACCACATACTAACCAACATACAGTGCAACATAAACCCAAGGAAAATGCTTGGTTCCTTCTCCATCCTTTCTGAACTAGCTGGACTTTGCTTCCAGTGATTTCCTATCAAATGATTCACTACTACAGTTTTGGAAGTTGCTGTATAATTTGGTTATACAGCACCAACTTGTGTTCTTGCACTAAGACATTATTCCATCTCAATCAAGATGGAGTTATCCAATTCACATGCAACAAAAGAAATACTGCAGTGCAGTTGCTTCTCTCTCACATTTCACTGACATCTTCTCCCTACATGGGGCAAAATTTAACAGTGTATTTTCTAGATAAGGGCATAGCACAGGTGAGCCTGCAGAGGCAGACAGAGTTTAGCTAAGACACTGGGTAGAACATTACTGTTTCTGCTTGTCTCAAAAATAATAGGCTGTGTATTTTACTTCTCACACTAAGATAGTGTCCTTAAGTTCCTGTGCACCATCTTTGTTGTCATGTCGCTCTTCAGTGTAGAACCAGGATTTAAATCCCCTCTTAAGCCAGTCTGCTTTGTGTCACTGCTGCTTTCCAACTTCTCTCTCAAGAACACTTGTTCTGCAGCTTGCTTTATTTCCATGGCCAACTGTTTTATGCATGTTGGTGCCCTCTTGCCTATGTTCTCCTGGGCCCTGTCCTCCGAGGTGTTTGCAGCTCTGTATATATGCTGTGCTTTGATGGTAGTTTCCAGTTGCAAATGCTGTGAAAGCAAGATCTTTGGCCTCTCTTCCTTTGGCTTTACTGACACCAATTTTTGAGTTCAACAAAACAATTGACAAATGCCAGTCAAGCCTTTTGTGTTTGTCTTTCCCAAGAACATACATAACTACTACACTATCATCAGTGAACACTTATTTTCAACTTTAAAAGGATTCTTATACACTGGATTGTCTTCTTAAAAACACCATATTGTTAAGTTTTCTGTTTATTGTAAGAATAACCAGACTCTTCTTTTTGGGCATATAATTTCACAATTGCTACATTGTGTAAAGCACCACTCCCCTCCTGCCCCAAAAAATTCAAGGAGTTTTCTCCTTCTTTTTTATGCAGTGTACATGGTGTTGGCAGTTTCACACATGTGAACATACACATGTGAAACTACATTTGCAGCCTAATATCTTGAAGGAGGAAGATCTTTCAGTGTTTAGGATTGGCTGTGCAATGTACTGATGGTGGAACTCTTTCTTCTTTCCAGTATCAGCTCGCTATAACGGAAATTTTGAGGTAGCTAATTCACCACATGAAAAAAGGAAAGAAAAAACCTTGTGTTGCTTAGCATCCCTTTTGTTAAGAAGTCAGCAAAAGGCAAGTACTGATTGTGCATGTAGGTATATTGGGAGTAACGTGGTCATTCTACCTTTTTTTGATTAAGAGACAAAGGTGCAGTCAAAACTACCATCTACTTTGCCTTCTGTGAATGAGTTTTTTGCCTAGACTTCTTTTGTTATGATTTGTAAATACTTACTCCAGAACTTCCTTGGAAGCCATATTCAGGTAACGATGAGATATCCACTGAATTTCAAACCAGTCTCTAAAGCCATTGTTTCCACAGCACTGGAATCCAATTTGTAACATATCCACTGTTTTCTTTAAGAAACATCGTCCAGGTATGTCTGTGTCCTTATAGAACTTAATAGCATCCCTCAGTCCCAGATAGAGAGATTCTTCCAGCTCGTTCCTCATGGTGTAGCACATGAGAGCACCCACTAGGATGCAGAAGGTAAAACAGAAGGTGCACACGATGTATGGGAGCATAACTAGTTTCCATCGAGAGAACTTGTTGGTATCTGAGCAGTCATAGCAGATTTTGCCACCCAGGAAGTTGATGATACATGCTATGACCCCTACAGAGATCAGCATGTTGGGGACAGAGTTAACGTCCCCTTTTGCCATCACTTCGTTGCGCTTCTTGATCTCTATTTTCAGAAAGAGGCCAAGACTGAAGAGAATGATCCCACTCACTACAGAAACCCAGTTGAGGATCCATAAGATCTGAGCCAATTTGTCCCTCTTAGTTTTGGTGAATTTTACTTTGAGGACAGCCATAGTCGGATCAGAGTTAGGAAAGGAAGTGTAGGTCAAGGAAAGCTTGTAAGCTGATTAGAAGCATCTGTCCAAGGCATGCAGCAGAAATCTGAAGGGGAGAGAGAGAGAGATTACTGTCTGTTTGACCAGGTATTTATAGAGGCTACAAGAAACTTCCTGTACAACCTCACGCACTTTGAGCCCTGCCAAAGGAGTCCCCCAGTGATGTTTGCAGCTTGAATTTCAGCTGTAACAGTTATTTTTCTTCCTAGTAGCTGACACAGTGCTGTTTCCTTTAATAACTTTCCCTGTGATCTGCAGATTCTTCTTTTTCCCTTCAAAGGTCACAATGATGGGCATAAAATATATTCAGAGAAGAACCCCCGAGTTTCAAACCAGTATTTCAGTTTCACAGCTGAAGGAGGACTTCTGTGTTTCAAGGTCTATCTTGTTTTCCCTAGCTATTAGTGGATCTAAGAAAAGATACCGTCTTCCCCAGCACTTTTAACCTTGCTTCTCTGCAACACTACTAATGTTGTGTAACTTCTTTGCATTTCTCCAGTTATATCACAATCACAGGCAGAAAGCAGCTAATAGCATCCAAGATCTAAAACCTGTTGGAGCTGAAGACAGTGTGTTTCAGTGTATGCAATGTGGATGTAGAACTATGCTGCAGTACCTCAGGATCAAGCAATGACCTGTCTTCAGTGCTTCTGATGTTTTGTGATTATCTTTCCTCATTTATACATTTATAGAATCATCTAATTCCACTAATACAATGGCATTTATCAACTGTGAAACATAATCCTGTAAATTTGGGGAAGTATAAGCAGCATTATTCTTGTATAATATTTTTTAAGCTAGTGGATGCTACTTCTTCACTCTGAATAAAACTGGTATTGGCTAAACCAGCATGAAAACCACCAGCAGACTAGCTATACAGAAGTAGGGCTACACCTACCCACTAAAGGATCCACAGCTGCAACAAAGTTTAACATGGGGTAAGCAGACTGTTGTAGACTACAATTTTAAAAGGTAATGGTATCCCAGCATCTTCATCTGTGCATGTTGGCAGGAGTCAGTTCTGTTCTGGAGGCAAGGAGCAGGTTGTTCCATTCATATCAGGATATGGTTAGACATCTTCATGCATTTCAATATAAAAACATTTTAATGCCTGAGAGATCTACTTAATTTTTGTTGATTTATTTTTTCCTGCATTTACAGAGGAAACTACTTCCCCTCAAAACTATTAAATTTTGTATATTTTGTACAATACAGAGAACAGTGTGAAAAAATGCACAGTATTTTTCTTATTTCCAAAGGTTTGAGGCCAGCAGCTCTCTGACTTTAAAAACAGAGTGCTGCTTTTAATGATTGTTAAGGCTGATTATCCATTATGGTAGAATATTGATTCTGATCATCCTGTTATAAGCATATCAGTTATAATTGTGAAATACTGATTACTGATAGACACCTCTGTACAAACAAGCTCAGACAACAGCCATTCATAAAATGACAATGCTTTGTTCACACTGATCATCTACAATATTCTTCAGATCTCATTCAAAAAGATCATGCTCTGCTGGCACAGAACTAAGCCTCCACATGCATTCAGCTGACAGCCTGTCTGTTAAGCCTGGAGACAGTATCTTTGATTGCTTCACCAGTTAAGCAGTTCATGACTTGAACTTAAATAGCTGTAGATGACAGCTGCAAGTAGGTTTATTTGCCCCTGATACTCAGGTCTCAGTGCTCACAATAGAGAGAATCTGTTGTGAAATCCCATAGCTGCTGAAACACAACTCATGTTCAATGGCCAGTGTGTATGAATGCATCACTCCCTGTTCATTACTATGAAATACATGTGTATTTACACAATGCCTCTGAAATGTTAGGCACAAGTATAGTTACAGTGTCACTGAGAACACCCTGCTTGCCAAACATCTTTTGCTTTAATATCTGAATAAAAGTTGTAAGCAGTTCTACCTTTGTTTAAAAATCCATCACTCAAAGAAGCATTGTTGATTTTGGAAGACTTTGTCATATTCTACCCATAAAGAAATTCAAAGCTGAATTCCATAAGCAGGGGTATATTCCATCTTGTACACCTATTCTGACAGAGCTCCCTCAGCCATTTTTAGATGCCTGAAGATAAATAATGAAAAATTCCTGTGCAAAAGCAACTTTCCTCATAAGTCCTTGCCTCCAGCTGAATTCTCATCTGGTATTTCCAGCTTCCTCAGTGCAATTTCAATACTGTTGTAAGACCAAATTTCATGGAATATTCACATGCATCCAACAGAGGTACTACAGTTTTCTAGTGTTGTAAGACCTGCTGTTTCATATGAGCTGTACTGCCAGAGGAAAAGGGGGGAAAGTACTGGTGGTTGTAGCGCAGTGACCACTCGATGACTGACCCTGGCTGTCACTGATATACCTGGGATTGCACAAAGATACACTGTGCTTCTCATGAAACTTTGAGTGCATTGAGTGTGGGACAGAAGAACAACTTACCTACTCTGTTCCTGCGATCCCAGCTTCTGTGTGGATACTTCTCTTTAAATAATTTTTTCCTATTATTTACTGAATTTATTTTGGATAGCGAGAAGACTCTCTTCCCATCATTATGAGTTTTGTAAGCACACCATGACATTACTCTTTCCCCAACTCTTCAATGAAGTATTGAATATATTTATTAGCACGAGATGAATTGCAATTCACATACTGCTGTATAGTAGCTTTTTTTTTTTGAGCATAATGAAGACTGTTCTTCCAGCTGAAAGAATCGAGGTGCAGTTACGAGCTAGAAGTGGTATTGTCTTGTTCTGCAATATGCATCTCTTCTTCTCCAAGTTACATCTGGCAGTGGGCTACTGTAAAATCACCAATGCTTCCAGTAGTTCAATGGAACTAACACCTTTATCAAAGTTCTTCGAAGCACACCTTGCCATTGCACACGAGGCACTCCAGAGGTATGAAGCACACACACAGAGACATTTTTATCCCAGCTAGGGGAGAACAAGTGAATTTATTCTATAAAGGGAGAAACACTTCTTTCAACAGAGGAAGCCAAATAAATGTGAACATCCCTCCCACATTATCAGTACTGTTCTCAAGTTTTCCTTTTCTAACTCACTTCAAAGGCAGCTTTCGTCAGCATATGGCAGGTAACTTTCTGCTTCCAAGATGCCACATACCTGTTCCTTTGGTATCAATTTCCCCCAATTATACAAAACAAGACATAGCACAGCTATTCAGTTTTACATAACACTTTTTAGATGCAAATTTTCCACAGAAATTTGGTTTGCAATTTTGTCAGAAAGAAACCCATCTTATCTTACCATTTTCACTAAAATCGACCATTTTTGCTAAACACGCATTCCTATCTGTAAAAACCACTAACCTGCTTCAGAGGACTCAACAGGATCTCAAAACTGGCAACTTGCTGAGTACAGTGGAGAAAATACCTGGATTAGGCATCCTGAGGAAGACAGAAGTACTGATTTCCTGATGTCTGTGTAGTTCTGTCCCAGCAGAGATGAAGAAAGAGACTTCAACTCTCCTGCCCGTGCTAATCTCTCATCTCTAATCGTAGCTAAGAGATTTATTTCAAGGTTCTTATGCCACCAGGTTAAGTCCTGCAAAACAGGCCAATTAGCTGAGTGTGAGCTGAGATCTCACAGGCAAAACGCATTCATAGTAACTTCGTTTACCTTCTTGCACCACAGTGGTTTTGGCTAACAAGTGACAGACTGTTCTTCAGTACCTGCTAATGCCTTCATTAGTTCTTAACTTGTTATTAATAAGTGTGGGTTCAAGAGAGAGAACAATGAAACTTTGTGCTTCTATCTGAAGAGAAAAATCTGTCTTAGCAATCATCATTTACTCTTGCTATTATGTGCCTTGCTCATCATTCCATATTTTTTTTATGGAATCGTCTGTTGTCTGTACTGACTCTGACTCTGTCCAAGAAAGGAATTCAAGTTACCAAAAGCAATTGCATCATACTTTATGACTCACAGTAGATTCTGGTTTGGGAAGCTTTCCAGGTTCAAGAATAATCTAGCAGAAACCTCTGTCCTAGGCTCTCAAAAGCTTTATCTCAAGCCAGAACCAAAAGCGTCTTGTCCCCTGGCATTTCTAAGCCCAGCCTGTAGTAAATATGTGGGATGCACATTGCTGGGTTGAACTGATAAAAGTAATAGCAACAAGCTGAGTGTGCAGCAATGCTCTATCAAGTTAGTAGTGATGTTGGTACCAGAACTGAATCACTGAGCAGGACCACGGCTGGTCTCTAGGACTCATAATGCATCAGAGTTCAGTGAACACACATTACTGACTGCAAGGGACTCTGTACCAGGGATAGCAGTGCATGTGAATATTCTCAGCTAATTAGTCCTTTCCCAGATAATGATGAGCAATAAACCTGTACCATGATATTATTGTTATTCTAACTCTGTATCATGGGAATATGCCTCCTCACCTTTTTTAAAGTCTCATGCTTCTGCAAATATTGTCTGTACCCCTCTGCATGCACCAGTATTATCACACTTAGGAAAGACAAAATATTAGTTATCACTGCAATTCAGTCTGTCAAAGTCTTGAGTGTCATGGGTTCAGCAGCAGCAGTCGTCTTTCTCCTTTAAGTAGTAGCTGGTACAGCACTGTATTTTTGGTTTTCGGCTTGGAAACACTGCTGATAGCACCAGTGTTTATAGTTATGGCTTGGAGTGTTTAGGCTGGCCAAGGACTTTCTGAGT
>JASSUY010044082.1:0-17708 GCA_032466535.1 Forpus xanthops
AAAATCCAAAACACAGTGCTGCACCAGCTACTACTTAAAGGAGAAAAACAACTGCTGCTGCTGAACCCATGACACCCCAGACTGCTTTCATTTCAGTATTCAAAATAGAGACCTGAGTGAAGGTGTGGGAAATATACAGCAAGTAGAAAGTCAGCCACAGAGTGAATCTAAAGTATGCTAATAACTAAAAATGCTTACAGTAGAAGTATTTTTAATCAGGAGATTTTTAGAGGGAAAGCAAAAAACAAACCAAACATACCTTTTGTACTCTAGTATACAATTGCATAGTTTAAGCAAGAAAAAAAGAAATAAAGAAAGCCAGGTTATAACTGCAATGAAGATTATGTGTAACATTTCAGTTACAGTACTTCTTTTTTTAACAATCAGGGTAATCTAAATAAAAAAAAGCATAGGAATTTAACAATAAACTGTTTGGTAGCTTTTCAACTGTTAATGAATCCCAGTTGCATCTAGACTCTACATATGTCCCCTGGTTATTTACAAAATATAAGTACGAAGGAGAAGCATAATTAGCTAAGGATGTTTTCTACATGCATTTTGGGGAATGGGAACTGAGTTAATAAGTTAGTGAGACCAGAGGAAAGATTCAATGTTACTAAACTGCCCAGAGAGTCTTACAGACTACCATCCAATCCTCTCGAGATTGTTTAAATACTTCATTGTGCTGTTTTAAACACCAGGGGGAAAAAACTTAATGCATTCAAAGCAAAACTTCCACAAAATTTGTCAGTTTTGGTGAAACCTTCAAAGTTTATCTGGAAACTTAATTCAGTTTCATGACATTTTCTTCAAAGAATCCCTCATCCTCCTGCCTAATTGAATGCCATGCAGTGATGACTCCTCTGTAGAGTAATGCACTTTGCAAACTGTTTTGGAGATGGAAGACTAGGCTCCTTCTAACTTAACTATCTTGAGTTACCCTGCTGCATAAGAACTACAGATAATAAGGATATGGGAACTGATTTGGAGGCCTATAGATATGCTGGCGATAGGCTATTCGTTAGGGACTGCAGTGATAGGACAAGGGGCAAGGGGTTCAAACTTCAACAGGGGAATTTTAGATTGAATATAAGGAAGAAGTTCTTTACTGTGAGGGTGGTGAGGCATTGGAGTGGGTTGCCCAAGGAAATAGTGAATTCTCCATCCCTGGCAGTGTTCAAGGCCAGACTGGACACAGCCTTAGGTGACATGGTTTAGTGTGAGGTGTCCCTGCCTATGGCAGGGGGGTTGGAACTAGATGATCTTAAGGTCCTTTCCAGACATAACTATTCTATGATTCTTTAATTCTATGCATTTTTTAAAAATAGAGCAATAAGATTGTACCCAATTATTGTTTGCAAAACAAACAAACAAACAAAAAAAGAATACCATGGACAACAAATGATAGAATTCTCTAGGTTAAGACTTTCACAGTGACACAGGCATTTGTTTATCTTCTCGAGAGATTAAAGATTATACTTTTATATCTAAAACTAGTATGACATATGTTGATAAATTATGTACTTCGAAGAAGATACGTCTTAGGCTTTACTTATTTGTTAGTCTATTTGCCTTTTTTAAGCCAATGGTTAGCTATTGGGCACTTTTAAACTTGAGAAGACTAATTATAAATGATCTGATGAAATGATTTTATTGTATCAGAGTCCTCAGCCGTAAGGTAAGAATTAAATATAGTGGCAGTCACATTCGAACTATATCACCCCTTATTTTTTGGGACATGTAGAAATAACATAAGGGAGATGTTTGTTATTTATTCCCCTGAGTTTTTAAAAAATATATATTCTTTTTCTACATAAAGTGGGTGATATATTTGTGTGCAATAAAAATATTTTCAAAAAATATCACTATGTACAGAAAAAACAAGCCTGGGGATCTAGGAGGTAGGAACAAAAGAGTCTTGGCATAATTCCTTAATGGGGTATCTCTAGAGAATATAGTTACATCAAAATACTTACATTAAAATTGTGATCTTTAGTATTGCATTTACAGTACTTTTGAATTTATTCAAGCTTGGAGATTCATTCTGCATGATAAAAAGAAGTATATAAGCCTTAGGTGGAAAAATTACAGCTGTTTACAAAGCACAGTCAGAGAGTGACAACTGATTGATCAGACTTTCTGGAGCAGCAAAGTTTGCAGTTACATTCTCCCAGAGGCTACATCTTGGAACTACAATGCTTTACCACAATGTCTAATGTTGTGTAATAAAAACCTGAAAGTCTTGCACTGGACAGTGAGAAACTCTTCACCTAACTAGTTGCTGGGAGTTTAATCAGAGTTGTGTCATCGGTGCAACCATTAAGAAAGCTGAGCCAGTTGTTAATTTGTTGCAGTTTATTTGCTTGGTTGACTGGTCACTTCTCTCTGTCTTTCCATTTTCTGAAACTCTAGTGAGCCAATTGTCTTCAGCACATTTATCTCTGAAATGCTACCTCCTATGACATGAAACAAAAATCATTTACTTCACCAAAGTAATTGTGCCGCTGGCCATAGAAAGGCTGAGTCTTTCCCCTAGCATGTCCATTCACTCAAGAAAAGTATCTTTTACCTGACCTATATATTATAAATAATATAATAGAAAATTTTATTTTCTCTATCAGGCTTAAAATTTTCAAATAAAACACCTGTAAAAACTTTTTTTTTTTTTTTTTCAAATATGATTTTTTAATCGCATACTTGAAAGATTTCAGCAATTGGATAAAAATCAGGAAGCCGAAAGAGGTTCACTTCATGTACTCAATATTATTAACCTCTTTAAAACCTGGAGAGATTTAGTTTTGCTTGATTGTTTTTTTTCCTTAACATTTCCTATGTTATTTCTCTCAGAAGAGGTATGACTTAAAAACCAATCACATTAAACACAAAAAAATAAACAGCTCTCCATTTTGCTTCACAATTAGAATTAAGGCTGAATAACTAAAACATATTCTCTATGTCTTAGAATTATTCGTGACATACAGGGTCTCAAATCACAATCACCATGCTGACAACAATTCATACCATGAGACAAATAAGGATTTATGCATAATTAAAATAAACCCCATAAGATTAAAATTAAATAAAAATGGATTAATTGATCAGGTCATTACAGGACATGGCCCAAAATCAGTGCTGTCTATTACTAACAGAATATTGCTTAAGCAAACTTTAAACAGCAAGTTTTTTATTTTCTTAAGCAACAATTGTAAAGCCTCTCTGTCTTTCAGAGTAAATACTGCATTTTCTAATGAAAAGTCTGTGGAAGTTCCACTTCATGAGAGAATACAATACTTTATAGCAATTCCCTGACACTTTTGTATTCTACTCTCCAGAATGTAAAGACCAAATTAAGCTACAGGTTCATTCTGATAGTTACTATTTGTAATATTCTTATAAATTATAATACCTCAATGCAATGTGGTGTGCTTTTTTGTTGTTGTGGTTTGGTTGATTGCTTGTTGTTTGTTTCTCTTGCCTGGTCATAGCCTGCAAGAATATGAATTTATTCAGCTTAGACAAAAAGTTAAATAAAACCAACAAATGTGCTATTATAATATTTATTTCCATAAGACATATTGATTCACATTCCCCATAGACCTGGCTGCCAGTAGAGTAAGCTAGACAAGCACAGCATGTCTGTGCCTCCTCAGTATGCAGAGTGGGAGCAAAAGGCAAGATACGGATCCAAGCTCAACAGGAGGTCAGCTGCTACAGAGCTCAGCATGATCTGGGAGCTCATGACTGCTGCTTTCCTGCAGACAATTATCTGTTTTATGTGAGACAAGGATCCTTATAGAAGTGGTAAAAGGGGAAGGATTTATGACAGCTTTTCATATGTGTAAGAGGATCTCTCTGTACAACAGAAACTAATAGTGAGTGTTAAGTTTAGTAAGAATAGGGAATGAAAACCAACATCATTTAGATGAGGAAGACCTTACACTAAAAGGTAGACCCTGTGGGCTGCCACTGAGACATGAAATCAGTGTATGAGGGAAGTTATCAGTCACGGCCCTTTGCAGAAAGTAATGGATCACAGCTCCCAGAAAATTCTATTTTCCAAAGAGGCTGAGAAGTTCTGTGGGCCCTGGAAGGCTCACAAGATCTCATGCCACTGGACTGACTCATTCATCCTATTTTTAAAATTAAGACCCAAGAATATGTAGATACTCCCTCATTTTTGTTTTAGCGTCTTGGAAAGCAGTTGTGTAGCAGATTACATTAAAAAAAAATAATCTGGCTGAACAGTTAGAAGATCCAGAATGTATGGTTGACAAGCTCAGTTTAGACACAGCTTTTCCTGCTTACAAAGACCAGATCTTGAACAGAGTAAATAAAAGTACTTCACACAGACAAGAAGCCATTAATCAAATGATTGGCAGGTTTTTTGATCCTGGAGAGTGAAGACTCATACTCCTGTTGACTTCTGCTGGCTTGTTTGCAAAAAATGATCATGTTCCCATTAGTATGTCTGGATAAAATACTTGCCTTAACAAAGCAGTTATATGCTCTTTTTTAACAAAAAAAAAAAAAAAAGCACAATAAGAATACTCCAAATTTAATAGGTTTTAACAGGTGTTCTGGTGATTTTATCCATCTTCTACACAGTCTACAAAAAGAAAGAAAAAGTACTAAAAATGTACACTTCACACTTAATGGTTAACTGTGATGTTGGATTTCTTTGTTCAATTTTATCTTAAGAACTGCTAGTAGAACCATGCCTCAGAGAGTCTCTAGGAAAGGAATACATAAACCCATGATCTATACAAATACAGATACTTCTTAAAAATACAAAGAATCGCAGAGGCTGCTGGTTACAATCATATACCAAAATACTAGCCGTACAAAAGTCAAGGCTTTTATCACTACCAGGTTCACTAAATACTGTATATTTTTAATGAAGAGCAAATGGGAGATAAAGCCACCATAAAAAACCTATTTTTCATTGAAGTATCTCTTTGACTATATGAATTCAAATCCTTTGCACTTTTTACACTTGTTTTGACTAAATATGTGGGATGCAATATGAAGGTAGTTACCATGTAAGCAATTGCCTGCGTACAAATACAGCTTTTGAACCTAACCTAAATCAGAGACATATCATATGCTATACATGTGGGTGACACCCTGTCTCTTGCAGGGTACACTGGGTACTTAGTTCTTTTTAAAGCACTGAGCCACAGCTGTCCTAACCTATTGTATCATTAATAACTGTCTGTCCGGGCACTATATAAAAAGGTTGCTTTTGCTATTATAGAAATCCATCAGACATAAATGACAGACCTGGAGAATCTGATCTTTTTTTCTGGAAAAAAAAAAAAAAAAAAAGAATTCTTGGAAATTCTTGGAAATTCTCTAGCCAAAGTAAGACTGAAAAGAATGGCAAAGTTTAAGAATTCCCCTAGGAGTCCATATGTGTTCATGTGAAATAGGCTGATAATTGAAAAAGGAGGTGTTTTTTGTTTTGTTTTGTTTTGTTTTAATTTTGTTTGTTTTTTTTTATTTGGGTGGGTATTGGTTGGGTTTTTTTCCCCTTTTTTTCTTAAGGAAAAAAAACCCTACAACCTCCAAACAACAAACCTTTTACTAACATTATATCCTCCCAGAAAATTCCTGGACATTATCCCTTGTTATATAATCTGGCAGTACTGAGAAAATCTTGGTTCTATAACTTTTGGAACTGACCTTCTAGCAATTCAATTGCTAGAAGCATCCCTTAGCCTCGCCTTTCCCAGGCCACACTGGTTTTGATAACCAATTACCATTATCAGGAAATCTGGACCAGTAGAGTTCTCATATAAGCAGACGCGGTCGGTTTGATAGTTGTAGCTGATTGGACTGGGCAGTATGGTGCACTGTCAGTAAACCTGGACCAGTAGAGGTTCGATATAAGCAGACACGGTTGGACTGGTAGTTGCACATTGGAGCCGTTCCTGGCCCTTCTAATAAAGCAAAGAGTTTGTTTTCTCCCCCTTTAATGCAACAAAGATCCTGGCAAGAACAATCAAAGTGACTCACATGACCTCAAAGTTCAAGTTTATTAACTTAGCTCAACATCACACCATAATTACAGTTTTTAAGTTATTAATATCATTGGAAACTACTCATGCTTGTTCAAAGCATAGACGTACAGAGCTTATCTGCATATATCATTTAAACATACCGAGAATATGTATTACCATGTAAAAGATAAAGTTGAAAGAACCTGAAGTAAATAGCTGGGCCTTGTAGCATATGTAAATTGACACCAAAATTGGAAAAAAAAAAAAAAATTAAAAAAAAAAGGAGGACAACATGCTTATGTAAACAATTTTCTATCTCCATTTCCAGTTTCACATGTCCTCTGAATACAACACATTTTCTTTATAAGATCTTTGAGAGAAAAAAAAAAAACAACAGGTGATACTTTTAAGTTTCTAGAACATAGTGAATTTAATTTTTATTATTATTATTGTGGGTGGCACTCAATTTTTTAATAATCAATCAACTTAGACTCTTAAGTTTCAGTTGGGAGGGAGCTTAAAGCTCATCTAGTTCCAACCCTCTTGCTACAGGCAGGGACACTTTCCACTAAATCAGATTTCTCAAAACCCCAACCATCCTGGCCTTGAGCAGTTTCAGAGATGGAGTATCCACAGCTTCCTTGGGCAACCTGTTTCAGTGCCTCCCCCCCATCATAGCAAAGAATTTCTTCCTAATGTCTAACCTAAATCCACCTCCTTCAGTTTAAAATCATTCCCCTCTTGCCTTATCACTACATACCCTTGTAAAAAGTCCCTCTCCAGATTTCTTGTAGGCTCCCTTTAGGTCTTGGAAGACTGTTAGAAAGTCTTCCTGGAGCCATCTATTCTCCAGGCTGAACAGGCCAAACTCTCTCAGCCTGTTCTCATGGGTGAGGTGTTCCAGCCCTCTAATCATTATCGTGGCCCTCCTCTGGACTCATTCCAACAGGTGTACGTCCATCTTGGGGTCCCAGAGCTGAACACAACACTGCTGCATGTGGTGTCTTATTATAGCGGAACATAGGAGCAGAGTCACCTCCCTTGACCTTCTCCTTTTGATGCAGCCCAAGGCATGGTCAGCTTCCTGGTCTATGAATGCAAACTAATGGGTCAGGTTGAGCTTCTTGTCTATCAACACATCCAAGTCCTCCTCAGGCCTGCTCTCAATCCGTTCTCTGCCCAGCCCATAGTTGTGCCTGGGATTGCCTCAAACCAGGTGCAGGACCTTACACTTGACTTGGTTGAACTTTGGCATTGGTCCTCATCTCAAGCTTGTCAAAGTCCCTCTGGATGACATCCTTTCCCTGCAGTGTATCAACTGAGCCACATAACTTAGTGTTATCAGCAAACTTGCTGAGGGCACACTCAATCCCAGTGTCCATGTCACTGAGAAAGATGTTAAGCAGCATTCGTCCTAGCACTGGCTGCTGAGGAGCACCACTTGCTACCAGTCTCCACTTGGGCATTGAGCCATTGGCCACAACTCCAAGTGCAACCATCCAGCCAAGTGAGACCATCCATATTATGATGCAGTGATGGCTGTGTAATTTAACGTTTCAGAAAACTTAGAAAAGAGCAAAAAATATGTTGAGATAATTAAATATATTTTCTTGTAATCCTTCAATACAAGAAGTCTTTCACACTGAATTAGTTGATGAAAGAGCGTGTTAGGTGGTGGAGTAATTTCTTGGTATGAGATACCAATTCAAGGAGTAGTACCTCCTCATTCAAAGATAAATTAAAAGAAAAAAAAAAAAAAAAAAACACCAAAAAACCTTAACTTTAAAATATCAGAATCAAGCTTTTCCAACAGAAAATGAAACAAAAATAAAAAAGCTCAGTATCACAGAGACCTTTGGTTTGCAATATATCTACCAGCTATGAGTAGGGTGATACATTAGTTAACAGACAAATTTCATAAAAAAAGCTGGTCCTGAAGAACTGTAAAATGCAAAAAGTAAATATTATCTAGCACTTTTTTATGGCAGGAATTACTTGTATCTTTTCCTTTGCAAGTTCGTTGAAAGAGAGTGCTTTAAAAATATATATATACTTTTGTAAAATATGATCCTGACAAGAACAATACATAAGAAATGGCAGGCAGGATTTATTGACCAAGAGTAAGCCTATATATAAATGTTATACTTCACTCTTTTGATACACTCTTTTGATAAAGTATAGGTAGTAAAACATATTTGCTTATAGACAGCATTCTGTATTTCTGCAGTTAAGAACACCAGGCAATAATGTATCTACTTTAATGCAAGGTAAATAACAGCACTATCTTCTTTGTACAGATGGTGAATCAAGGGAGAAACTTCAAAGAAGCTTTCTAGCTATGAAAGTTCATCTGTCATATCTGCATTTAAAAAGTCCACCTCATCCTGGTTTTTTAAAGTGCCACTTTAATAAGCTAAATAATTTTAATAAAGTTTATGTCAGGGACATTTCATTTTCTTTAAACCTGGAAAAGTGCGCAAGAAAAGAGATATTTTGATTTTCAAGCAAATACTATGCTACGATGTCTGATTCTTGAGATGAATCCTTACCATAGTCTCAATACAGCTGTATACAAAGATTGATAAAGCATCTGAAAGCCATCACAGAATCTGAACACTCATGTCATACTATGTCATTGACCAAAACTTTTTCTTTTTTTGCATATATTAGTTTTCCTTTTTGCATATGTGCTCCTGCTTTATCTATTTTCACTAGGAACTACTTTAAAACCTTTAATCAGAACTATAAAAAGAACTATAAAATAAGCATGACAACACTGAATGTTTAGTATGTTTTTCATGTGAAAATGATATTCTTCAATTATGTACATGTATATTCTATTTAGATAGAAAGTTTGATGCATTGCCTGGTTTTATTTCAAAATGCATTAGAAATGCATTTCAAAACACTTTTTTCTTTATAGGAACAAAAAAAAAAAAAAGAGGCAGGCAAGACAGCTTGGAGCCATTGTCATTGTTATTTGCAGTCCATTTTTCAAAATAAGAGAAAAAAGGTAAACAGAAAACAGCTTTAGAAAGATTAAACTATAATGCTTCTTACTGTAATGACAATTAACTTGCAAATATCTTACTAGAGAAGTATGCACACACTCTCTTTTAGGCTAACAAAAACCAAGCAAACTCATAGAAGGATCAAGCTGCATAAAGCATTGCTTTCATCTGCTTCTTCAGCAGTTCTCAGCAGTGTGTCAGAGAACATTCTGGTTAGCTAAGCTGGAGGGTTATTAAACCCAAATTAAAAAGAAAGGGGAAGAAGACAACAGAGAAAAAAAAACACAGGTAAGAGAGAGAACGCAGCTTCCTTCCTTTTTCCGTCAGAAATTTACCTGAGTACACAGTGGGCGATTAGGTAAATAGTATTTTTAATGCTGTGTTATATACTTGATGATAGATACTGTGAATCTAGGGTAAGGAACACAGGCTACACATTCAAGGCAAAACTAAGGATTTAGCTGACATATCTGGATGTCCTCTGGATTTGCATCTCTGCTTCATTTTGGTCAGGTTATTGCACAGACTCTTGCTTACTGACTTAATATTGCTAGCTGAATTTATGTATGTTTTAGGAGATTTGAAGGTAAAAATGTTTTTAAGTTCAAGTAGTCCAGTACAGTTCTTAGCTTTCAAGCTAAATTACAGTTTCTAGACAACTGTGATCATTAGAATATATTATTTAATCATGCAGTTAGACTTAATTTTTAATGTGTCATCTTGTACTAATTAATGTTAGTTTCGCAATCTTTTTGTTTATCAAATGTGCTCTCTCCTTGGATTAAAAACGTACAGTGGCCACAGTGGCTTACACTGACATTAAGCCTGAGCATCATGACATTAGCAATGCTTGCTTAGTTGACATCTCCATAGCAAGAAAAACTGGCAATAGTGAGTAAGTTTAATTTTGTGACATTCCCCAACTTTAATGCCAAGCCATGCCATCCCTTTCTGTCACAAGAACAGTCCTTAATAAGGAACAGGGATGTGATGAGAACAGAAGTTGCTTCACAGCTGACACTGTGCCTCCTAAGTAGGCTGGAAATATCAATATTATTGATCTTGGCATGTGAAACATTTCCTTTTTGTAGAAGATCTGTCTATCTAACTGTCAGCAAGTAAGATGTGACTCATCAGATGGTGGATTACTGGAAGAAGAAGAATCATCTTGCTTGGAATTAGACATCAGGATTAGCTGCTGTTCATTCTTTGATTGCAGCAGAGATAGAAAGTATTACCTTTTATTTTAGGAAAGAGGCCTGACAGGATTTACTGATTAATACTTTCCTTGCATAAAACTGTAAGTCATCTGGCTGGAGTCAGAGCACTTCTGGCTCTGCATTTGTCATAGTTCACAAGGTAATCGGCGTCAGAATGAGGCGCTCTGACGGAAATAGCTAAATATGCAGACATTATGTTTGGTGATAAAGAAAAATACACTTTCTCTAATTTGTTATTGCAGAAATTCCTCTCCATAAAGGAAGAGGGAGAGTAAGAAATGAAACCTTAAATGTCTGGCATTTCAATGTGGAATAAAGAACAGCTTCTGTAGTAATCAAAATATTCCAAGGTTTAAGGATTTTTCAAAAAAGAAAACAAAACCTCAGCTATTTTCACATTTCATTCCATCTTTTAAACATTCTTTTAACCTCTGTAGGCTGAGTGTTCTGTTCTCTATCTCTTGTTCAGTGTACATTCAAACAGTATCACTGTTGTCCTGTCTAGAAATAATTATTGCTATGACAGAGAAGTCACCGTCGTAAAGCACATAAAGTTGATTTTTTTTTTACAAAAATGTAAGACATAATGGAATCTTAAAAAAAAAAAAAAAGAATAAAACACAAAAAACAAAAGCATCACGTCTTGAAATATACACATAGTGGATACGCCCAATACAGTTTGAGGAATTATTGCTATGTGATCTATTTGCAGAATGATATTTGAGGAAGAAGTAATGACTTCACAAAACTGAACATAAAATTGAAACTTTAATATTTGAATAAATTTTCACCCTCTCATGCTTTTAACTAATGTGTTCTGATTTTTTTTTTTTTTTTTAATTGGAACAAAAAGAGCGCAATTTTACACTGAACATTCTTGAATTTAAACTTGTTTCAATCTTTTTTAGCTAGGTAATATTTTGTTTTCCTTTCTGGGTTTTCAACAAAATTTAATTCATTTTGGCAAAATGAGTTTGAATTCACCTTTATGATGGGACAGACAGCTTTCATCAATAAGTTAATAATAAAATTATTCATAACTGTGCAACTGAACAACTGTTTATGACTTTCAGTATAAAATTTTGCAGTTTACTTATTTTTTTTAAATTAGGTCTTCCATAATGAATAGTGATTTTGTGTACTACAACCTTTTACAGCCTTTGTAAATGATGGGGGTTTGCCCTGGGGTATTTATGAAAAGCAAATATTTTGAAAGCTACTGTCAATTTATTTACATGATAAATGAGATCCTGTAGGAATCCCAAAAAGTTTAAGGTTCTAAAAACACAGTATGTTAGGAATATTGTATTCCTAATATTGTATTGTATCAAAATGTATTTTTAGAAACTCAGTTTGATTTTTAAAATCTTCTGTAGCAAGTAGCTATTATGTATCCATTGCAATTATCTAAACTATTATTCTTCTTTTTAATTATAAATTTACTCTTTATTTGATGCAGTTGCTAAAAATAAGGATCTCTGGAATTCATCAAATGTTTCCAATAATCCCAGTATTAAACGTGGTCCAGGAAGGGATTAGTTAAATGCCATTAAAAATATTTTCTTCATCTCTTCCACAGTGGTTTTACTGTGTTTTCTTCTTCTAACATCACAAATAACAAAAAAAAACAAAACAATATAAGTATTGCCTAGAGTACGCAAGCATACCTTTGAAAAATATTTGCATTTTGTGTTAATTTCATGATTTGGATATTTAATGATTTTCGTAAGTGAATTTTTATTAAGAGCACATATTAAAAATCCATTATGAATAATTATTACCAAGGGAAAATTAATTTGCTTTGCAGAGAAACTGTAACGGAAAGAATTATATACAGGGAATTTCAACTGTTTGATACAGTACAAAACACGGCTTTAAGGGAATTAGGCCATTAAAAATGTAAGAGCAAAGTCAGGCTCCATACAATAGAATATTTTTGGTTACTTTAGATCAGTGCTTCAGAATAAATATATTCTGGCAAAAATATTTTGATATTTGGTATTTCTGTAAGTAAATAGACATCTGAGAAACAAAAATCATGAAGTGAACCTGAACATTCAAAACCAATTTGGCTTCTGATGCAATTGTGAAGGAGAATAACGGGAACTACAGTATCATCAATAGTAACTGAAACACCAGCTGACTTAATTGGTTACTACTGCGTGTATTTCCTCTACAATATTTTCAATTAATAGTCCATTTAATTTGAGAATAATCTTGGGAACTTAATGAAAATTAACCACATAAACCAGAAGTTCAGTTTGATATCCTTCCTTAAACTCTAACCAATATTATCATATACCTAAATATCATTTCCACTCAAGGATAAACCAAAATGTAGAATTCTGAGTAAAGTTGAGATTTGCTTGATTTTGCCATGCCTTTTCTAATTTTTCCTTTTTTACTGAGAAGGAGGAAAAGGGGGTGAAATAGTTACATGGTTTAGTTTCTCATCAACATTACCTATTAATGCAAAAAAAGGGTAAATGATTCAGTAGGTCTTTCTTTGCCATATGTAGACTATAAAATATGCATTTCATTCTTGCCTTGTTAGTCCCTTCACAGTGATATGGGAGCCAGTTCTTAAAAATTGGACTTATTAATATAGAGCAATTTCAGGCAGGTCTGAAGTTTCTGAGCACATGAGAACATATTTGTGTCCAAGCTGATACTTTATGGTCTGGATAAATGGGGAATTAGAGAATTAAAACAGGCAGTTAGCTGTTTAGGCTTATTGGGCACTGGCTATTAGGAAGTATCACAGGATCTATAGTGGGCTAGAGTACTTGCCTTGCCTGTGAAAACAGGCTGAGGGACTATAACAGCAGCCCCACAGAGCCTGTGGGGATACCAGAAAGGATATGAATCCAGGCTTTTCAAAGCTGTGTATAGTGAAAGGATGAGAAACAACGGACTTGTGCTGGAAAAGGAGACATTCAGGTTGGGTATCGTCATGGGTTCAGCAGCAGCAGTTGTTTTTCTCCTTTAAGTAGTAGCTGGTGCAGCACTGTGTTTTGGATTTTCAACTTGGGAACACTGCTGATAACACCAGTGTTTATAGTTATGGCTTAGAATGTTTAGGCTGTCCAAGGACTTTCAGAGTTTCATGCTCTACCAGGGAGGAGGGGAGTCAGGAAGAAGCCGGGCAGAAGGAGAGACAGGACACCTGACCCAAACTGTCCAAAGAGGTATTACATACCACAGCACATCAAGTCCAGGATGCAGAGATGGAGAGCAGAAACCCGGAAGGGTGGTGGTGCAGGGGAGGATGCACAGCGTAGCCGGGATTTGATATGAGGTAATGGGGTGCACTGCGTAGTCGAGCTTGGTATCAGGTGATGGGGGGGCACTGCATGGCACGACTAGGTATCAGGTGAAGATCTGTTGTATTCTCTTTCCTTGTATTTCTCTTGTATTATTATTGGTGGTAGCAGTAGTGATTTATGTTATACCTTAGTTACTAAACTGTTATCTCAACCTGTGGGAGTTTCATTCTTTTGATTCTCCTCCCCATCCCCTGGGATTGGGGAAGAAAGAGGGGGAAGTGAGTGAGAGAGCAGCTGCATGAGTCTGAGAGCCTTAAACCATGACACGTATAATGAAAACTCCCAAAAGGACTGTGAAGCAGAGGAGTGGGTTGCCCAAAAAGACCCTAAAACAGTGGTGATTTTCAAGACATGGCTGGATGTAGCATGAGCAGACCTGAACAGGTCTGAGAAACTTTCTTTGATGTCAGAGCTGCCCTTGCAGCAAACTGGACTAGAGACTTCATGAGATCCTGAATGATCCAATGATTATACTACTCTACATACAAAATACATGTCAGAGGCATAGTTATAACAGCAAAGAAAGCAAGGAAATCTCTCTAAAGATGAGAAAGTGTATTTAGATACAACTGTCCCCTTAAAAGATAATCTGTTTGTTTAAGAACCTCACCAAGACTTGTTAACATTTTTTTGAATTTATTTAGCTAGAACTATTAACACAGAAAGATTGAAATACATCCGCTTGATGAAACAACATACGTATCTTTGCAGGACCAACATTTATGCAAATGCAGTGACAAGAGATTAAGTTAAGCAAGACTATCAACCTTCAGACAATTTTTATTCCTGAAATGGTCCTTGCTTACCCATTTTCCCTTAAAAGAGCCCACAAATTCAGCTGATTCACTTTTGTTTATTTTTTTCCCAGGTTACTAATAGTCTTTGTCTATTAATTATGATCTCTCACAGATTCCTGGAAAAAAGCCTGGTTTAGAAAGTTGCTTTTGTTTGTTTGTGCTGCCTTTTACTTTTTTCTTTTTTTTTTTTTTTTTTTTGTTTGTTTTGTTTTTTTTTTTTTTTTTGTTTTTTAATTAAATAAAATTAAATTACATGGATTAATTTTGAAATGATGCATTAATTGTAACCAACCACAACTGACATCCTATAGCTAGAGGAAACATAGAATTATCTTGTTCAATGTTTTGTAAAGGGTACGATGAATCTACAAAGAATCATTGTTTAAAATTTGCATAAATGTCCTACATTTGCAAAATTACTGAGTAATTTTCTTGTAACAAAATTGTGTCATTTCCTCTTTTGTATTATCATACTAATGTAGATATGCTATTCATCACAGATTTTTCTTTCACTAACATTGCATTTAGAGATAGAAATTTACTTCACTATATAATTTATTTTTATTGAAAGGCTTTGTAAAAAGGCAGTCTTTGTTTTCCTCTGAGCTAGAGGTATGTATAGACAGGGAACACTCCAGTCTATCTAACACAGTTTTGTCCTTTGCATGGAACAAACCATTAGAATTCTTACTTCCAATCTGTCATATTTATTTCAAAATTATATGAAATTGTGCAATGCCTAACTAGAATTTACTTATTTAGCTTCAATAAGTTAGGCCAAGGTGAGAATTCATAATACTGTATTTCTGATGGTTACTAGTGCAAAACATCTGCTTTAAAGAGGTTGATGAATTTTTTTTTTTTTTTTTTTCACTCAAGGAAGTTAGCATGTATTTTCTTTCTAAATGAAAATCAGGTGTGGTATAATCTGTATTAGTATAACTAATTACTGCATGACAGTTTAGACTGTACTGAACTTAATACATACTCATTTCTCTCATTACTATGTGATAATTATGAACCTTTTTTTTTTTCTATGCCTACTGAAATACTGCACCTGGAGATGGGGAGTGGGCATTCTGTATATAACCTTCTTTACTGTCAAGTGCAGCTGATCTGAATGAACTGTGCAGGAATCTTCTCATTTCTTAATTTGGTAAAGACTGAAGCATGCAAAAAAAAAAAACCAAAAAAACACAGTGCTTCGCCAGAAATAGGAAATGCAGTATTACATGAGAGAGGAAATCATGAGAATGATGAGGAAAGAAGGCGACTGCAGTTAAGATTAAAAAACCTTACTCCATTGAGAAAGTAATTTCAGTATCTCACATTGTAACTAGGATTACTTTTATTGGGTGTAACAAGTAACTAGATTTAAATAAAAATATCCTAGGCCTAAGCCCTAAAAGGCCTGAAACTGTAAGTGCTCCTTCATACTAGCTGAGCTTCAGAATCTATAATACTCATTCATCTAGTCAGCAAAAGGTACAATGCACCTTGATGTAACTTACCCCATGAAGAAATTTCAAATAGATATAATCCTTTGATATTTGACCCATTTAATCAACCTGTTATGAAACATACACCTATGTTTCATTTCAATGTTTGTTGTGCTAGCATCATGAGAATTCTAAAGAAAAGTTCTGTTTATATATAGTCAGGGAAAAAAAAAAAACATTTAAAGTCATCTCCTGACAAAGAAAATATTTTGACTTCCTGTAATAATATTCAACACAGCAATGATAATGAAATTTAAATCACGCATTACAAAACACACAATACGGAGAAGATAATTCTTAGATTTACATTTTTTCATCTGTGTTGAAGACATGATACTTAACCTGGAATCTTGTTTTTGCTCTTTAATTCCATTCTCCCTTTCTGGTAAAATAACAACAGAAGATCTGAAGGACTTGCACCAAAAGCAATGACTCAAAATGTTAAATTGTATTTCAACATCTTTGTTTCTTATTTTTTGTTTGACTTACATAGATAAATGAGGTGAAAGTTCCAGAAAGTGTAGGATCCTTGTAGTAAATATACTATATCAAAATGATAAATAGATTGAAGATTTTTATGGATGTTTTTAATGTGCTTAATATATAGAAAGTAATATATAAAGCAGAAATACAGGTTTAAAAGTATTGCAATCTAATTCCTTAGAATGGTATGCCATTCAATTCATTATTCTGTATAACA
Source organism: Forpus xanthops (assembly GCA_032466535.1). NCBI lineage: Eukaryota > Metazoa > Chordata > Aves > Psittaciformes > Psittacidae > Forpus > Forpus xanthops. The sequence goes on from JASSUY010044082.1 coordinate 16,553, forward strand.
ATAAACAGGCTGTCTTATTTCTTGTTATAGCTGGGAAAGAAATATTTCTACAAGCACATTCATTTGTAAATTTACTGTATTTGATATATTCAATAGATTAGATTTTTTTCAGACTGTCTGCAAGAATCAGAAGAAATAGAACCTCTGGTGGCCTTTCAATTTTGAATGCACTCGTCTAGATATTAGCATTTCACCTGTTGAAATTTGGAGAAGCATATATGTCAAAGTTTTCATTTATTACTGCTATTTTAGTAATAAACTATGATCAACAATATGCTTCAATAATAAGGACGAAAAAAACAGTAATGCCCACAGCTGCAGTTCTGCTGACAAATGATCAATGTGGAGCCATTTCAGAGGGTAAAGGAGTTATTTGAAGGTGATAATGGAAGCACCTAATAAATCATATTATAAATAACAATAACTTTCAGGTTAAAATACATTCAGAAAATTGCACTGAAAGATATTCACCTTTTGAATTTAAACAGATTAAAAATTTAAGACTATACAAATAATGCAAGAATACAAATCAACATTTGAACACTGTTGAAGTGGCACACTTCAGAAAATTTCAGAGACAAAATATTAGCAGAACACTAATTTCAGTTTCCTTATTATCAATATGGCTGATATTTGCTGCAGGCTTAGACAATCAGTCCTCAAAAATACAAACTTAAATTTAATTTAAAAAAAAAAAAAAAACAGTTGCTCCAACAACTGCCTTTGAATATCCCTGCACACTGAGACTTATGTTACATTATTATCCAAAATACTCCTTCCAGAATAAGGAATATTACTGGTTTAGGAGGTATAGTTAATCTTTTATGAAATCTTTGCTACTTATCTCACAATCACCAAACTGGATCCATTCCTTGATATAGGAACTGGTATTCCAAGTGAACCATAGCAGCTTTTGGACAGCATTTATATACTGATATTTCAGACAAGACCTATTCTCTTATTAGATGACAGTAAATTAAGGTTTTCTTATCCGAGGGAAATTAACATCTGCCAAAATGTAACACATTCAGCTGTGGAGAAACATTTCAGACTGATTATGTCAAATACGTGTTGTTGGCTGTCATGGGTTCAGCAGCAGCAGTTATTTTTTTCTTTAAGCAGTAGCTGGTGAGCACTGTGTTTTGGATTTTTGGCT
>JASSUY010044084.1:0-23034 GCA_032466535.1 Forpus xanthops
CTGGTGTTATCAGCACTGTTCCCAAGCTGAAAATCCAAAACACAGTGCTACACCAGCTACTACTTAAAGGGGAAAAAGACTGCTGCTGCTGCACCCATGACAGCAGTCAAAATGAGCCTCAGTAGTCCTAACTCCATGCAGGACTCCTTATTTTCCTGCAGAACCAAGGTACACATTCTTTTAGCTAGACGTGTACAGAAGGTACAGAAAACAAGTGCATACATATAACTGCAGATCCAAAGACAGTAACATAGATCTCCACGCCCAAGTCTGAAAGCTATACGCTCCTTAAAGGAAGACTAACTTTTTCTGTAAAGGAACTACTTTGTTTCTTTCCATTGCCACTACTCACAACATGAAACCAACAAAAAACAGAGCAGTCCACAACACCACCTTTAAAAGCAGATCCTGAAGTTTACTTTGCTGGGAATCCACAAACAGTAATCTCCCAGGGAGGAAGAGAAATTAACTGCATACAGTCATCCAAGTAGAGACTGATGTACAAGCACCTAGAAGGCTTTAACACCTGAATGGAACACATCTGTCCAAATTATTATGCAATTTCAAAATAACTTTTTCGTGGACAAGCATTCAGCAATATTTCTCTACTCTCTTTTGGCTTATAAAATTGAATAGAAAGCATTTTGGTACTTAAAAATACTTATTTGTATTAGAATGCTCTTCTGTTCTAAGCACCTAAAAAGCCATAAAATAAACAATTTAACATGACTACGGTGTTCACAACAACTCATTGTTGGAAAAGCATCTTTTTTTTTTTTCTCTCTTTGACAATCTGCTGTTCCATGCAAAAAATTCATGCTGGGTTTTTCAAAGCAGTCTTGCACTGATGACCTTCTTACCAGCTTTTTAAATACTGTAGGTCTTTCTAAATTAATTCATAAATTATATTGGAAAAAGCTATGCTGTTGCCAGTGCAGCTGGAAACCAAGCCACTGCAGCAGATAATTCATTCAGACTTATCCTTTACTTCATGGAATATTCTATCAGCAAGTTAATCTCTACCATAACTCCTCCAGGCCTCCCATTCCACCCTTGCCAATAGTCTACAAACTGCTTGCAACAAAAGTATTTATTGTAAAACTTAGCAGTGTTCATCTTAAGCAGCATTAAAGCACCTTCATTCCCAATCTGGAGCAACACAACTTTAAGCAAGAAAGAATAAACACTCTTGAGGGTGCTGGCACAGGCTGCTCAGAGATGTGGTTGCCACATACCCAGCAGTGTACAAGGCCAGGTTAGATGCAGCTTGTAGCAATCTGCTCCACTGGAAGATGTTCCTGCCCATGGCAGGGGGTTAGAGCTAGATAAGTTTTGAGGTCTCTTCAACCCAAACCAGTCTATGTATGATAGACAAGGATTTTAAAATGTGCATTAGATATCTGATAAAAGATATTTCCCAGTTCTGAGTTCCCCAAGTATTTGTATCCAGAATCTCTGCAAAATGACTGGGTTACTGTAAAATATGTTTTAAATTCTCTGATGCAAATTCATAATCCTCATTCCCTTGCCACAGACACACATCACTGAATTGACTGAAGAGTGGACTTCAAATATGTTAAAACACAGCCCAGATGGGAAAAAGTTCTTTGTATTAGATGTAGTTAGGATGGCACAAGAAGGGTTGAAGTTAAAACAGGAAAGACTCTGTTATGAACCAAGATAATTACCATAACTATCTAATACTCAAGACAGCTCTGGAGCAGAGAGTGGAAGAACCAGTGGACTACCACTGGATGTTTTCAAGAACAGTTTGAACTCATGCAAGTTGACCTGCCTGGGGGCAAACCAACATAACATCTCCGGTTTTAGCTTTTAGGACTGCCCGGTATTATTCTGGCTTAGTTTTTTATTTACTAATAGATATGTACATGTGTTTACACTGGTATAATAGAAAAATCGTGTAGATATCTTTGTATGTATTTTACTACTATATATTTACATACTTACCCATACTTTTTCCATTTTTCTTCTATTATGTACAGACAGGTGGAGAAAATTGTGGCTGTTCAACCTGGAGAAAAGTGTGGAGACCTCACAGCAGCCTTCCAGTATCTGAAGGGGACCTATAGGGATGCTTGGGAGGGACTCTTCGTTAGGGACTGTAGTGAGAGGACAAAGGGTAATGGGTTCAAACTTCAGAAACTGAAGCTTAGATTGGATATAAGGAAGAAATTCTTTACTGTAAGGGTGGTGAGGCACTGGAATGGATTGTGCAGGGAAGTTGTGAATGCTCCATCGTTGGCGGTGTTCAAGGCCGGGTTGGACGGAGCCTTGGGTAACATGGTTTAGTGGGAAGTGTCCCTGCCCATGGCAGGGGGGTTGGAACTAGATGATCTTAAGATCCTTTCCAACCCTAACTATTCTATGAGTCTATGTGCATATGTTTTCAGATATACACAGTGTATCCTTCATTAATTTTCCGTAGCAAGAATCATTACAGAGATATAAGTTATTCTAAGAAATCCCAATTTCTTCTTCATTTAGCAGCAACATTCCTAGTTTAAGCCTGCAGCATATGCTACAAACTGAAATCTCTGTAACTCCTCATTTCCACTGCAGTCTTCCCCCCTTCTCCCCACGACCCCTAAATCATCTGTTATAACTGCAGCATAAGTCAAAACTAGGAACCAAGCAAAACATGCTTCATCTTTTTTCTGTATCACTTTATCATTATTAGATGACCAGCACAGTTACACATAGATTATTATAAAAATAATCAGAAATGCCTATTTTCACATTACTTACTTGTACAAGTTCAAAAGATGAGAATAATGACTAAAAGCCTAAAAAGGCATTAATTTGTATTCTGTGTTTACTACAGTAGCTTAGATGATTTATGTTGTCAACAAGCTAACGTATGAGAAAAAAGTAAAGAATCGTGAACTTCCCTGAAACAGAAAAACTACAAGATACTCAAGTCAGGAGAGTTATAGCAATATTTCCATCTACTGGAGGCTGAAGATCATAAGCAGCTACTCACAGCTACAATAGTCACGCTTCCGTATGGAAATCAACTTGACTCAAGTATAAATCCCTCTCAGTGGATTCATCGCATAATGTGGCTCCATTATTTTGAGGCCATACATGAAATGAAGACAAAAATAAGATATTCTGTTAAAAGCTGCTGGTGTTATCTTTAAGGACTAGGACAAAACTAAGGTAATAGGTAGAGCCTGCCCTAGACTGGCAGAACATAGGAGAGTCAGCTACATCTTCTCCATAAGACTTCTAGAATCTATTAATAAATCAATCAGCAGTGGATTCATTCATTACATGCCAAGCTTGATTCAAAGATGAATACACTGATGCTTAAGAAACAATTATGTCAAATTATGGCTTCATTTTTGTCACCATAGTATGTTGTAAAAGTAGCAATTCCATGCTTCATGTGCAATATTCTCTATCTCCCCATCTCTGGATGTTCTTTAAAACAATCTCATTTTTAAGTGGTGTTTTATTAAAAAAAAAAAAAAAACAAGCTTTAAAAAGTAAACTATGCATCACTGCAAAATAGCAAATAGCTAGTCCTGAAATGGCCTGCTTTATGTAGTAGGAACCAAGGACTAAGGCCCAAGAGCCAAAAAGAATCTGTTTCACTTGAAACATCTTTGTACCTTTTCAAATAGATTAGCTGAAGACAGAAATTGTGACAATGGTCTAAATTCCACCACATGTTATTTGAAGACAGCCTACAGCAAAAGACCAAGCAATTTAAGTTCCTCATAAGGCTGCTCAGATGTGCAATCGTGGATTCTTAGACCACCGAGTTTTCAAAGCAAAACAAATTTAAGAAAGCAAGCTTTTTCTTTAAAACAAGCTTCAGTAAAATAACTTGTTAAAACGCACAAAAGATACGGATTCATTAAATCTCCTACAGCATCCAATGAAGGTTAATATAAACAAGCCAATATCACACATTGATTTTGCAGTTACTTCACCACATGTCACTGGCAGTTACAGAGTAAAATCCATACTAAAGAGAAGACATCCGTAAGAGTGGCAGCCCCAACTCTGACCTCAATTACCCAGATATACCAGGCTTCTGAATGATAAGAGTTTGACTCTGTATTTATGTACCCTCACACTCCCTTAGGTATCTGTGATTGAAAGTCAACACAGAGCAATCCCAACATTCATATGACATTGCCATTACATTATTGCTTCCCTTCTCTAGCATGCTGTTGACAAGTAAAGCCTTTCAAACATTTGTGTAGAATAATTTAGCCCACTACTACACTTTTTTGGTCATGGGTAATTCAGTAGACACTGACATTCAATCTTTGCTATTTCAAATTGTGCAGAAATGTGATGTCAATACATTTCAGTACCTGCTTCTATTTTCTTTGTGGTCACCCAACTGATATGTTGGGAGCATTTATGCTCTTCCCTTGGATGGCAATCTTATAAGAGATAAAAGCCTGCAACACAACGACATTTGTTCAGCCCGAAGTTCACAAACTCTGCACTAATAACTACTTGTGCACATGTACACTAACCAAATAGAACGGATGCATGTGAGGATCAATCAAAAATCAGTGAAGAGCTTGCAGAAAAATTTTACTAGTCATTATTTAAGAGTTGGCACAAAGTATAGCAAATAAGACAGCAGCAGGTAGTATAAAAAGAAAACCCAAACTAATTATTATTGTGGCATTTGTTAAACACCAAGGAATATTAACTCATTTTTAAGATACAGCCAACAAATTAAGAGACAAAAGTTCCATTATGTTCCCTGATGCTAATCACTATTAAGAAACATTACCTGAATTTGGAATAGCAAAAACTCTGTCAGAAACCCACATCCATACTGAGAACACATCATCACTTCTCTTCTCCACATCTTCCACTTAAACCAATTATCTCTAATGAACTTAAACTTCTGCACATGCTAGATGGGGTAAGTTACTTGCCAAGCTGTGACTGATACAGTACGGGTGACAGAAGCTGGGTGCAATGCAGGTACTTCAGTGTTGATTTAGAAATAGAAAAGTTCACCTGCTCAATCCATCAACAGGCTGCTTCATGAGAAGCACTTAAAGTATCATTTAATAAGTAACAAGTACAAAGCAGAAGGCCTTGATGTCACATCATTCAAGTGCCTGTAAGGTCTGTTTTCAAAAAAATAGGTTCAGGCAATAAGAAAAGCCTAACCAACATTAAAGTAAATGAACATCAGGAGACCAATAAACCAGCTTCTTAAAGAAGGGTTCCACAATGGTTAGACAAAAGGAGTCAATAAGATTTATCATCTTCATATTATTTTATATCATGCTACCTGAAATAAATATGACTTGGAATATGAATGCTAAACATCTTAAATGAACCTTCCGCTACTTAATTTATATCTTTCCTTAAATACATAAATTCCTGGTGTATGCTGGCTAGCCTACCTAAATCCTTGTGGATAACTGAAGAAACAGTAACTGTCAGCAAGCAATTGCTTTTTCAGAGCAACACCCCCTTCTCTATCTGTTGGCATTTTCACTGCACAGATCTGCAGCACTGTAACGGAGCAAAACATTACTGCATTTAAACGATACAAGCAGCCCTGGAAATGCAAAGTTATCATGGCAACTACCTAGTGCTCAGGAAAGACCATCCTTTTGAAAGCATTTCCAAAAACACTGCATAAAACCAGTCATTGTGAGCAGCTGTCGTCATGGTGATATCTGAGACAATTCAGCAATTTTTTTACTCTTAGATTAATGGAAAAATGTATGGAACAGCTCTAGGGCCCAATCCTATGAAAACATTTAATGTTCACTGATTTGAAAATCCCTGGTGAAAACAATCAAGAGACCCAGACAACTAAGAGCTGCAGATAATATTCAGACAAACTGTAAAGAATAAAAGAATCAAAGACTCTAAAATTGAGCAAGATGTTATTTCTTTTTTTTCCTTTCTACCGTCTATTTTCTTTCTCTTCCATTCTTAACTTCTTTTTCTGAACACAGAAAGATGGAAAGTGAGAGGCACAAGGGCAGTCAGTAATTCCTTGATGGGCAACAATTCAACTTTCAACTTTGCTAAGCAGAAAAAAAGTATCTTCAGGCTGCAGAGCAGCTTTTTAACTGCAGTGTCATCTGCATAGAACTCTGAATCTTCTTTCAGTCTTTCTTACACATGTAATTTCTCCATTCTATGAAGATAGCTGTTATAATGCTACATGGGGTATTCACCGCTAGAGACTCTAATTACACTGTCACAAACTACTTTCTTTAGAAGAATCCTCCTTTTTAGTTTCTTTTGTCTTGAAAGTCCACATTTCAAAGAATTTTCAAGCAAGATATACACCCAAACCTTCACCAGCTTTCTTTTCCCCCCCTTTTACAAAGTAAAGGCATGCTATGATATGTAAGTTTTTATTTCTCTCTATATATTTGTTATATATATATAATGCTTTTTATGTTTTTAATGTTTTCCTAACCTTGTTTTTCAGAAACAAGGCTTTAGCCAGACCTCTAGCACAGAGTTTAAGCAACATCGCAAATAAAAATATGTCCATTAAACAGCTCTAATAAAGAATCCTATAATGATTTACAGCACAGCCTAAGAGCATGAAGAGGCCTAAAGGAAAAACTTTGTCCAGTTCTCACATTTCATGGCGTACCTTCCCTTTTAAAAGTACTATGGCGAAACACTGAAATTGAGTGGTGCAATCAAAGTCACAGTCAGTGATAGTCACTGGACACAGTCTGTAGTTTCATGAAGCATCTGGCTTGTGAGCTGGTGGCAAACTTGACTGTGGCAATAGCTCATTTCTTATCAAGTCTCATGTCAGTTGCCAAAAAGTGGACCTTGCTAAATAAAATGCAAGCACAATAACTTATCTCTGCAGTTTTATTTATACTTCTGAATTTATTCAGCTGCTGTCAAATAAAAAGAATCCCTTTCTGAGCAGTTTTGTACAAGTCACACCTGCAATGCTCCAAAGAAAACATAGAAAAAAACTGAGGAAAAAAAGCAGCAGAACTCTGTCTGAAACACAATTATTTCTCTGACCTCCTAGGAATCCAAAGGCAAATATGAACTGATTCAACCAGCACACTGCCAGTTAACAGGGCCACAGCATAACAGCAAAATTAGGAACTGGTCCTCCCCTACAGAGGGGACACCAGTTGCACTGCATAATTCATTCTCTGAAGGAACAAACCCCACCTTTTAGAGGGAATTTGTTCTTCCTGCTCTTCCTGGAAGGTCACTTCAGAACCTTTCTTCTTCAGATTCACCCTGTGGAAATCATTGTTTGCAGCTAGTTGTCATTGTGGCTTCCCCACACAAATGTGCCCTCTTTTAATATGAGAAATTTGAGTGAAAACAGGAACTGCAGAATACTTCAAGTTTTAGTCAAACAGAAGCACTTGCAATCCAACCTGACTTATCTGTGGAAGAGAAGCAACACAGTAAAACCTGCAAGTCAAATTTCAGTAACAGCTCACACTGACTGCAGTGCAAGATGCAACTATAGTCAGAATCTTTTCTCGGACTAATTTGGTTAAGAACATGAAGCTTATATAGTCAAAATCTGCCTCTGTATGTGCATCTTTAGTAACACTGTGCTTTTGGGTCAAGTCCCAAAGAAAAGAAGCTCTTTTAGCACTCCGGCTGATAAAGCACTTCAAAATCATTTTAAAAAGCTACCTATTGCTACTATTACACATTTCCAAAACAGAATACACGTACAGGTTGTTCTCAGGCACTAAAAAGAAAGCCAGAAACATTCACTGGACAAAAGCATTCCTTTCAGACTAAAAGTTGTATTTTCTGTAATGTAACCCCAAAAGTCTCTCATATTCCCCCTCTTGAACAAAGCCAAAAGACTGAAAGAAGAAAATTATATGCAGAAACTCACATAACGACTTGGTAGATGAAAGCACGTAGAATGTTTGTGTAAAGCACTAAAGAAAGCCTAATTAAAATTCAAGCTGAAGGGAAATGTTCCTTTTAAAGTCCTTTTTTTTTCCCCCAAAGAAAACTGTTATTTCACTCAACTACTTTCCACAAGAAAAATAAGAAAAAAAGCATCTGCATCCATGGAAAGAGTCAACATTTGATCAAAATCAAAACCCAGACATTAAAGCACTTATACTTGGAAGCATTGGCACAGCAGTCTAAATGGGAGTGCCCGGAGCTACAATTCTCAGTTGCCTGGTTTCTAAACCACAACATCAAGAACAAGCAGAGACTCTTCTGCTCTACCATAACTGCTCAGCAGAAAGAATCATGACAGAACATAATAGATAGATCCCAGTCAGGCTATAACCAAGAACAAGGGCTTAAAAAAGTCAAGATGACAGTTATTTTGAAATCCAAACCGCTTAATTTTCAAATGAAAGCACAAATAAAGCTTTCAACTTCTCAGTGGAAACAAAAATTTGTTGCTGAAAAAAAAAAAAAAAAAAACAAAAAAAAACAACCCCACAAACCAGAACATTTCCCAATCAGCTGAGGTCAAAAGTTAAAATCCTTTTCTATTTTTCTACGCAAGTATCTGAAGATACAACCTGAAAGGCAATGGATTCAGAGCTACCCACTCCTTCAACCCTCTGCCAATAGTAAAACTACGCTTTTAAACCTTCAGTCTGAGAAGAGTAATGAATTAGGGATGCATTTCACATTTCTGCTTCCCCTCTTTAAGAGAGAGTGAAATTAAAGGTGTTACTACATTGCGATCTTAACCAGTTGTGGCAAAGGTCAACTTTTTTCACTACATTCTGGGTTCAAATCTGCCAATCAACTGCTAAAACATTAAAAGCCAGAGACCCTAAAACTTTGATTCAGCAGAACTTAAAAACATTGTCAACTTTCAGCATGCATCACTATTTTGAAGAGTATAAAAGCTCTCTCAAGATCCTGATTCCTACTTTATTGTACACGTCACAGCAGAAATACTCTGAAGACTTCAGAAACACAAAAACCCTGAAGACCACTTTGAAAGCATCAAGATCCCTGAGAACTTAAACCGGGATATACCAAAACGTTTTCTTCTTTGTTTCTAAGATCTATTCCCATTCCACAAAGCCCCACTAATTTTAAATGCCCACTGTACAGCAACTGATTAAGTACATAAACAAGATAAGGTCTCCAACAAATAAGTTCATTTTTAGTGTATCTGATGATTCTGTGATGAATGTAAGGCACCATGTAGTTGCTTCAAAGCAGCGCAGAATGAACAGCAAAAGAGTGTGGAAGAATAATGAAAGCTAACAGAGGGATCAAGAAGAAAATGAAGTCCAGTCCAAATTCCTATGAAGAGACATAGTCTCCGAGCATGAGATGGGGTTGGGGAATAAAGAGTGACCGGTCTGACTTTGGGTCCTTCAATCTCATTGAAAGCACATCTTCACCAAAGAACTTTCTTGTTATAGTTCTTCCCTTGCAACCAACTTTGACCAGTCTCTTCCCCCACAGTTGAATACAGTTCCACAAAACCCTCAAAAATGAAATTCTCCAGAACACACAACAGCAAAAGAAACAGTTGATGTGGATTATTTCCTCTCCCTATTCCAAGTAATTCACTATTCTTTACGGACAAGCTGCATTAGAAGTCTGTGATTTCATACTGATCATCTCTGATGCCTACCTACAACCATGGTAAAGATGAGTTTCTCCATAACCTGCTGAAGTAGATTGACCCAACCAAAATTGCATAAGACTACATGCACTATAAAGCTAGCAGTCAAGACACCTATGACATAAAAGTAACCTTCTGCAAAAAAAGCAATAATCCATGCAATAATTTCTTCTTGATAGGAAGCAATTATTTGCTCAGAAATATTGCATTTCAGTGGCAGGAGAAAGTCAGCTCTCTATTGCTGTTCCTATGCCATTTCTCCTTACAAGTTTCTGCTTGTGACAGAAATAACAGTAGGAAGGTAAAGACCAGTTATAAACAGCCTATACTAAAAACCTTTGCCAACATACCTTTTTTTTTTTTGAGGACGAGCTTTGAGGAGAAGAAAGGGGAAGTGAGGCATAAAGGTAGGCTGCTGATCCAGGGAAATCCCTGAACAGAGTCACAGCTTCACCAGAAGCCTTTGACTTCTACCTTCTGCAGAGGAGATTCAACATAAAAGCATAAAAAGTATTTCTGCCAATCCTCTGTGCATGTATGCTACAAAACAATCATGTCAGAGCCAGTATGCCTGTCGTACGCCAGTATGTACCAGTAACACCTCTCCTACACACCTGTTTGTACAGCAGAAAAGGGTACTTGAGACACGTAATGAGTTCATCTTCTTAAGATATGACTTTCTTGATCTACACATAGATACCCCACATTGTCAAGAAGACCACAGCTTGCATCAGACAGTCTTTATACAGGGTTGGTTTTGTTCTATTTCATTCTACTAGGACAGCAGTCAGCAGTAAAATGGTTATTTCCTCCTAAATCCAGACCTCTCATTTTAAAGAGAACAAACTCCCAGGTGTGACTGCTATTCAGAGCATCTTTTGAAACCAAGTTTTCACAAATTCAGCAGAGATGATTTGGGCTGCCCCACAATCAATGAAACTGTTTTGTCTTTTGCTACTGACATTATAATGTTTCCTTTCCATGCCTACCTCCATAAAGTGAGTTAACTAAAGTCAATATTGATATAAGTGGTTGCAATTCCAGAACTAACAAGCCCCTAAAGGGACTGGTAATTAGCACTAAGTTCACACTGCTGTAAGATACATGTCAGACTAAGCAAGTACAGTTATATTCCTCATAACATGTTAGACAATATTGCATCCTGATTTCTCAGTCCTTATATAAGCACAAGAATTAGAAAAATCCCTTGAGGATTTGTGAGCAGAACAGACCTGTTCTGTCAGCTGACATAAATACACATCACACTCTAAGGATGCTCTGTTAAGCTGATACATCTTCTCCCTCCTTTTCTTTCCAGATTGCAATTAGGTCCAGTCCATCTCATGAAGCTATTGAAGAAGTATTTCCCATCTGCCCTGAACTGTGGCACACGATGCTGGCTTTCAGTTCAGCTGGAAGCAGTGTCTGCACAAAGATACACCAGAAAGAACAATACAAATAACACCCAAAAGAGCCGCAACGTGTCCAGCCTCAGCTGGCATCTTCTTTCCCTTATTACCTCTTCCAGTGAATTTCCTTCAAGCCTCTCATGGGTTACTATCAGCCTTTCAAAGGAGAAATCAGGCATCAGAAAAAGCAAGGAAGCATTTTATTATGGTGGGAAAATAAGAAGCTAAAATTAAGCCAATGCCTTGAAGGCTTCTGGAGTACATGGGAGCTAGAGTATCAGCGAAGTTCCTAAGAGAAGCCAAGTTTAAGCACGCATGCTCCAGCATTGTAATTTATACAACAAAACACAACATTGTTCAGAATTCTGTCTTGCAATATACCACAGTATCCACACATCATAGGCTTCTAGTGCAAGTACAGCACAGTAGGGCAACTCACTGATGACCTAGGACCACATGTACTAGAGATACAATGCAAGCACACACTTATTTTATTGTGTTATTCTCAGCTAGTCTGAGCAGGTGAAAAGAGACCAAAGAAACGGCAACTGGCATGAACCAAACCTACCTCATCCACACTGTCTTCTCTTGTAAACAATCCCTTTTCCACAGGCATTAAACAGCCACATCAAATACCGCTTCCAACCTCATAGAAATGAGCAAACTCCAAAGAAAATTGTATCCCAGCCCTGCAGTCCACAGCTGAAAACAGAACATAACTATCAGGAGAGAACGATGGGCCACAGCAAAAAGACCATACACATGATGAAGTACCAGAGCTGCTCACCTATGACATTAAGGTCATGTCAAGGTCTTCATCTACTTCATCATTGCATGCATAGAGGTCATGGGTCATTGCCAGTACAGCCTTTATTCTCTGAGGAGCTTTCAGGAATGAGTCCCTACACAGCCACCCTGACAGTAATACATGAGCAACAGGAAATCCTTGCTGAAATAGCCTCTCATTTCCCTGTTAGAGAAATACTTTTAGAAATGCTATTTACTCCCTCCCTTTAAATTAAACACAGTATGTAACACATATAAGTTTATAAATTTATATGGCACTTTGGTAAACAAAGGTTTGTTGCTCTCCCTTTCACAATGTGTTTACTAATTGCTTCCACTAAGAAAATGCTGGTAATACTTCAAATTCTGTCAGAAGTCTACAGACATCTTTGCAGCATTGGGGAAATAGCACTTATCTGATGCACTGCTCTGTTTTCCTGAAGTTCCACAGTGGCAGATCCAGTTACAGGCAGATTTTTCTTCATCCTTTCATTCTGCTGCTAAAATTTATTGATAGCTTTCTCTGAAGTGTTTGTACAGGAATTGGCTAAAGAAAAAACTGAAGTTACCTTATGGCTTCATTCCCTCAAGCAGTTTTTACTGCCTTACTATCAACATCACAACATCCCTCCCTAAAGCACATACATATACTGCTTCCACTAAGTGGTACAACAAAGAGCTTTTCCCAGAGGCTCCTGAAGCACTTGGCAATAAACTGGACTTCTAAAAGATCATTTTTTCTAAATGATAGCCACAACTCAAACCTCTGAACATAAACCTCTGTAGAGCAGCAATTTAAGAATGAGAGCAATTTGACTAGACTGTGGTGTTTGACAGATACTTTGCACTGAGTAAAATAATGGAGCTCCACTTCATTAAAGAGATTTCATTTTTTACTTCCTCTTTTTCCATTTAAAGTATTTCTACGTCCGCACTAAAGCCACAGTTTTCTTTCATATTCGATGCTGCTCAACTCTGGTCTTTCACTAGAGGACAAGCCAAAAGCGGTTTCATTTAACCTTGTAGAAATCTAAACAGAATCAGCTAACCTACATCTTATGCCAAAAAAATAATGTCTTACAAACAAATGACATCTTCTAACACACGCCTGTGAGCACTTGACTTGCAGTTATGCTAAGGGGTTAAACCATGCAACAAAATCTGTCTAGAATCTGGATTTTAAAAGTGCATCTTCACTCAAAGCCCAATGTTTGGTAGTTTTAATGGTAATCAAAGAAATAACTGTTGGGTTTTGTAAAACTGCATCTGTTTGAACTTGAATTATTTCCCTGGCTGAGTAAAACAGTTTTTTCACCAGTAGACTCACAGGCTAATTTGAAGTTCTAGTCCTAAGTGGGTTCAATTCACTATTTAGGCATGTGTTACACATTTAAGCATCTGGACAATCCCTGTGGAGAGTACTGCACAACATGTATTTGGCACTATCTCACTAAGGTGTGTTCCATTACATTTCCTTTGTGGGATCTGCTACCATTAAGGTGAGTTCAAAACAAGATAGTGTAGTCCATTTCACTTACAAATAAAAAGTATATTAATACTCATGAGTAAAAATGTAATCAGCTTCAACAAAGTCCAATCAAGCAAGCTGTAATTAAAAAGCATCTCTCCAGATCTGCAGAATTAACATCAATATCTATTAACTTTCTCATCTTGCTTCCCTTCCTCCTCCTCCAAAAGTAGATTATATTCTCCACTCTCTTGTACAACAGAGTAATAACCTAGTTGCCTTCAGCATACAAGTAACAACTGCAGAGTCAAACAACATCCAACTGAAAAAGAGAAGAGCAGGAACAAAAAGGGATTTCTATCCTGTTTTGGATTGGAAGGAATTCAAACATAATAGAGCCAATGAATTCAGGCCAACTTTGCAAAATACACCGTTCATATGTGAATGCCACTCAAATTCCCATCCATTATCAATTTATGTCTCCAAGAGGAGGTCCTGCAATTGTTACTGTCCTATTACTTAGGTTGCTCTCATAAATGGGAAAACTGAAGCACCAGAAAAGATCCATATATTAAATATGGTTCTTGCTGCTTTACTGAAACAAAAAATCCTTTTATATAGGGTACACAGAACATTCTATCACTGAAAAGTCAGTAAAAAGTAACTTTACCTCTTTTAATGCTAAAAACACGCTCTAAACTGCATCTTTCAAACTATGCCAGAGGACAGACTGTGTTAATCTCTAACTATACTTAACTGAAGCCCAAATAAGCCAAGGATAACCGTATAGACTAAAAACTATCTCCTCCACATCCAAGCTACATTTTGCAAGAGAAGCTGGCCTGCTGCAAGGACTGGAATCACTGGGAAAGTGACTGAGAGATGGAGCAAGCAACTTTAAAAGTTCACACCTCTAATTCACAGGTAAGAGAAGTGAAAACAAAACCACTGCTTATATCACAATGGTACTATGAAAAGCACCTTTATTAAATTCACCAAGCTTCTGCATGCCTGCAGGTGAAGTGTATCCCAGGCTTACCTGGAGAACTGCTCCCTGAAAATATCTGCATTCAGCCCAAACTAAGACAGTGAGCTGATTCCCCTTCTCTGCAGCACAAGTAGCTGGAGGTGGCCAACTGTGATGCTCAGACTCATTCCGTGTGCCTATATAAAATGAGCTGATTGGTGCGCAGGAAGCAAGCCCCAAATATTATTTACCAGATTTGAAAGCATCTTCCTCCCAATTCCTATTACTGAAAACTAACTCATTCCTTCACCCAAGTCTTCTCATTTATAGTGCCCTTATAATTCAATGAGCTGAGTTAAAATAATTCGGATTTAAACTTAAGATAACACTTGCTCTGTCTCTTCCTAATGCTAAGTTCTACTAAATATACAAAACCATAATATATATTTTTGTCCTTACCTGATACCGAAGCTTACTGTATTTCCTGACCTAATTTGAAGTTCACCAAAATGAGTGAAAACATACATTACTTTAGCTAAGGCTGTTACTTCAAAACTGCAGACTAAAGTGGTGTCAGCAGTTCTACATACTCAACTGAGGAAAAGAGGAAGAATATGGCCCTTGTACCTACATCTAAAATATTCATATTGGCCATTTAAATATTTATATATTTGTCACTTTAAGATATTTTTGTAACTATCTATTCAAGCACTTCATCTACTGGAGAGTAAACTTATATAATGCAAATAAATAATATATTAAATATTTACCATAGGTTAATATTTGATGAAATTTACTGTATACACAGTAGGAACAAAACTGGTAAGGGATGAGGAACTCAGGAGACTACTTCTGCACATTCAGCAAAAAACAACAAGCATCACTTACTTCTTCACTGCTTTTAATGGATTTCATAGGTTTGCAAAGAGAGCACCTCTGCTTAAGAATCATGTAATTAAGCATTTAGGGGTAATTTATTCTTGGGCAGAATTCCACTAAAGTTTGTGGAATTAGTCACAAATCAAGTTGATCCTGCAATTTATTTGCTAGCAGATCAAAAGGAGGAACTGAAAATAGTTGAGTATTTTGTAATATTAATGATCAAACTTTTCAAACTGCTGTTGACTACTGTGCCCTCAATATGGGTTTCTAACAGTCTATTCAAGGAGAGAAGCAAAGCTAAGTACTTCCTTCATCCTGATTTAGACATGAACAGAACCCCTCAGCTCAACAAAACCCCGTATTTCATCTAGCAGATCGGAAAAAAACAACACCACATCTTCCCCTACAGCACTGACAGGTTGAACATTTTTTCAGATCATACCTGAGCTCCAGTTTTAACCATCAGGCCATAACTTGTCCCTGTATCAAATTCAAAACAGACACAGTCTGAATCTATATAAAAAAATATACTGTCACTTAAGAAACAAAATAGAACAAAGCAACAATCCTGAGGGTCTGTTCTCTATGCTCTGGGACATGGGACACACATGGTTCAGGTTCTCAAAAGCAAACTCAAATAACTACAACAGCATTCTGCTGCTGATGTAGTCACCATCCAAATGAGAGACTTCTAGCAACAACCTACACGAAACTAATGCCAAAAGCATACTGCAGCGCCAATACAGTCACATTTACATTTTTATGACAAGTTGATATATCGGCAATAAGTTTACACAAAAGGGCTATATGAGTAAAATAGTCCTTATGGCATTGAAAGTTCCTTAGAGCTCTTTAATCCCTTCATAACTTTTTAATTCTGATTAACAGTCATAATAAACTCTAAATTTACTTACAATCTCCAAGCATTAGGCTTTATTAATCTACATAAGATGCCAATTAAGTTAATATACTTCGATTCTGTCTGACTCTGAAAGATGTTTTAATCTCACTGGCAAATATGAAAGCAAACCAGCAAGCAAGTCTCCTTGCTCAATTTTTGAGCAATTGACCTTATTTTGCTGCATTCTAAAAAATTTAACTTCTCGGTAGGAAGCACATACTTCAAGAACTAGGAATTGTTCTGCTTTCTAGCAAACATAGCAAGGTCCCTGTCCCTGCATGGACCATACTAGATAGGTACAGGAGTAAGACTTGATCCAGAGGGAGAGTTTGTCCTTTTGTCCAGCTGAAGTCCCTGTCCATATCCCATGTTCTGTCTTCTGCCCCTTTCTTGTCCTTCATGCTGCCCTACCAATCCCAACTCCTCTGCCTCTCTGATTTTGCCTGCTGACACAGGAGCCCACACTTTCCTGTGCACTGCTGTAAAGCATTGCCTTGTGCTGCTCTCATGGATTGCTATGACCCATAACACCTCCTTCAGCTCCCTCAAATCCTGCCAGCAGCAGGTTAGCAATCCTCCTTACCGTATATAAGCATGGCATGCACAGCCTGATTCTGACCACTAAAAATTACAAGCCACAGCTGAGTGGGTGATGTGCATTACATTACAAGCAGCTCACCATCATCTGGGGAGGGACTCTTCATTAGAGACTGTAGTGATAGGACAAGGGATAACGGATTCAAACTTAAACAGGGGAAGTTTAGATTGGATATGAGGAAGAAATTCTTTACTGTAAGGGTGGTGAGGCACTGGAATGGGTTGCCCAGGGAAGTTGTGAATGTTCCATTGCTGGCGGTGTTCAAGGCCGGGCTGGACATAGCCTTGGGTGGCACGGTTTAGTGGGAGGTGTCCCTGCCCATGACAGACGGGCTGGAACTAGATTATCTTAAGGTCCTTTCCAACCCCAACTATTCTGATTCCATGATCATACTGAAAAATATTCAAATTGCAGTCTCTGCCTTGAGAAAATTCTTCAGTAGCTTTAGCTGAAATTCAAGTGAGGAACTAAGAGGACACACAGAGCTCTGAAGCTTACAGAACCATTAGTTTTGATGGATGGCTGTTATTATACCTGTCTATGTTTAATTGTTTTCTACTCCAGTTACCTATAAGCTAATTACAGAACACCTGCTGCTTCTGACTCTCACATAAATGGCACCATCCTGACTCCAGGGCTGCCAACAAAGAAGAAAAAGTCTTCTTCCAAAAGGATGTATGTTCAAGTCAATAGCCCCTCCTGCTACAACTGCCTCTATGGGAAGAACTGCTAACTATTAAAAAATATAGACTGCTCTCATCAGGTGAAGTACATGTTGATTCATAGCTGGGTGTCTGCTTAGCATTTTAGTTTGCTGAGAGTTTACCAGCCTAGTGTCTTCAAACAGTTTAGAAAGTACTGCTCTGGATGTGAGCAGGGGTGTGATGGCCAAGGGACTTGGAAAGCAGCTCCTTCAAAAATAACAGTTGAAAGCAAGCTACCACCTGTCTGCCAGAGAGAGACAGCATACTATAAGCAGACATTACAAGAGAATGGCCTGCCATTGATTCACATCCAGCTTTACTCAGATCAGCTTATTTCCTTATCTCCCATGTAGTAACAATGAATTCTAGCACAATATCCATACTACATCCTATAGCTGTTCTTACGGCAACCTTTTAATGAAAGGGAAATCTTGAAAGAAGAGATGGAGAGCACTGGTAAACAGCATATTTACAAAGTCCTTCTGCAGACCACCATGCATTGTAATTAATAGTACAGGAATAAAAAGAACTAACATTAATTTGCCACAGAGAAAAAAGGGAACAGAAGCTTGATGACCATAGGTAATTCAGCACAGTCATGAGAATGCTTAGCTAACTGATTTTCCTTAATGAAATTATTATTTCAGATGAAATAATGTTTCACAAAAATTCTCTTTAATTTCTCAAGCATTTCTTTCACTGCAAAAATCCATCATGTTTGAAAAACATTCTTTTCTTGCAGAGTACATTATTTATGAATCAACAGACTGTGTAGAGGGCTTAAGTCAGAAGTGAAATCCTAGTTTCAGACATCCATTTAAACTTGTGTGTTTTGTTTCACACCCATGCAGAAAAGCACAGGAACTAGTTTAGCTGTACCCTTAATAGTGACAAACCGAAGTAAGAGTAATGCCCTACTTCTGATCCCTCACTCACAAACTGAAAAAGTTCAGGTGATAGCAGTCTAACACTCATACTGAAGAGCCAATCATAACACATTATTAAAGTTAATTTTAAAATCTCATTTTGGCATAGCTTGGAAAGGTTAAATCCCTGTGAAGCAGACTGATAGTCACCACCTATGTCAGACTTCAAGATTTTAATCAGAAACAGCCCTATTTAATAAAATAGACTGTCCTTCTCCCCCATCCCCAAAAGAAAACAGAATCTCAATGCTGACTATCAGTTGCCAGTAAAACACTATGTTGCAATGAGCAGTGAAAGCAAGATGAGATCTGAGTAGCAGTGATGTCAGAAGCTTCTTCACTTAATGATGTTAAAATTTTACAAATACAAACAGCTATCTAATAGTAATAATAGTGACCTCTGGATTCAGAGAATTAATGTACCACAGATAAATCGCCATTCAAGAGATACTTCAGTCATCTCCTTAAGACACCAGCTTCAGAGTAAATGCTAAGACATGAACAAAAGATATCTTCATCTTCACAGTCAGGAAAAAAACATTGCAGAGGTGAGATGAGTGTTATACTCCCTGACATACCTCATTTTTCTCTCTTCTCTCAACTTCTCTTTTGCTCCTGGTAGAATGATTAAGCTGCATTTTGCAGTGAATCATTCACATGGAGTTTTCAAAGCCTGTGCAAGAAGGACACCTTGTATAGGTCCAGGACTTCTTACATGAACCATGGCTGTGGCTTCTGTGTAAGTCCTGAAAAGCTGGCCAGGCTGCATGTCAAAGATGGCAGTCCATGGACATATTTTCAATCATAAAGGCCCCTTCTGTGACAATTTAGTACATGAAAGAAGGGAATAGCTCAAGAGGTAGGCAATGGAAGCAGAGTACAAAGAGCAGCAGATCAGCCTGGTTCCTACTGCCTACTTCACCCATGCCCTACCTCAAGGAAGCCTGCATGCTCTCACATTGCACCCTTTGTGGCAGCAATAGCAGCAAGCCCAGCTTCCTCTTCTTTCCCTCTTCCCTTCTTCAGTGCCAGAAGGGATGACATCCCAAAGCTCCTTTTTAACTAATACTTGTTTACACAAAAAGCTGGGTAGCTCTGAGACAGGTCCAATACAAGCTTAACTCTCTGAACATGCTCACGTTTCATCTTCCATGTCTATCATGCAGTATCAGCTAGTTCATAGTAAAGTCACAAGCTATGAATAGCTGTTAGGCTTTGCTCTCAGTATGTTAGGTGAATATTCAAGTAAGCTTATTTCTCCTTATATGACTGGTTACCCCAATGTAAAGTTTACATACTGAATAATTCTCATGCAAGAAAACAATATACCAAAAAGCACAGAGACACTCTCACCAGAGTTCAGCGTAGGTATTACCAAGAAAATACAGGGGAAGGAACCACAACAGGACCTTGATCATGCTGCTCAATGGGAGTCTTACATGCATGACTCCATGTCAGTATGAAATAACAACAGACTTCTTATACAAAGCTACCTGTGGACCCTTCCCAATACGCCACTCATTGCATGCATCTCATCCACATATTTTTCAAGCACTGCACTGATGTAATCCCACCACCTCACTCCCTTCTGGATAATACAGCAACTGTGTGCACACAAGTCGTGAAGCATACTGCTCAAATCCTGCACCAGAGCCCTCACCCAGCAACACACTCCTTTTCCCTATACACTCTTAACCCAGTGAAAATCTATGGAGTTTGTCTGGTAGAGCCATTTCTTGGGGCAAGGTCTGCAATTCCATAGTAAATCTCCCTGTTTTTCACAGCAGATTAAGCACTTGCATTTGCACCACAGCGACTTGCCTGCCTACATTCATCCACGTGAACTGCACAATTAGTCACATATAATTCAAAGACCAGAGAAGTCATGTTGTGTTTTTTTTTTTTTTTTAATGGAATGGCACTGATATATCCCAAGGACATATTTAACTAGTATTACTAACTTCTCTGAAGTGGAACAACTAGTGCTAAAAGGAATGCCACACCTTTAGTGAATGTAAATGTCATTTTCCTGAATGTCACTTTCCAAGCAAACAAAAACCCCAAGCAAACAAATGAGGAAACACAAACAGAAAATGCCACTAACCAATTCATGGCAATGCCTACAGGGCTTTTTTTATTTACATCTCCTCAACTCTTTAAAACATCAGAGTCCTCCCAAACCTACAGAGCTTAGTATTCCACACAATTTAGTTCTATCCATAATCAATCTTTGACTGATACACTAAACTCAAGCTGTATGTAAAGATGCGTGCACCTCCATCACATTCTTTCCAAGTACTGCACTGAGATAAGCTTACTACCTCACTCCCTTTCTGTGAAACAGGGATAACACAACAACTGTATTATTACTTGATTCAGTTCTGGTTAATAGAAGGAAAGATTACATGATTTAAACCAAAATATCTTACAGGTTAGGTGCATTACATCAACAAGTCATTTGGCTTTTATAGTTAACCTGGTCACAATAGCAGATAACTGTCCTTTTTACATCCCAAGGATCAAAAGTGTGCACATTTTTCATCTTCAATCTCCTCACAGTCCTGCCATCCTTTTTTATACTTTCATTTGCCAGTTACAGCAGGAAGATTACAAGTGATGTACATGTTCAAGATCAATATGCCTGTAAGGAGATGAAATTCATATTGATCTTCAGTCATGCAGCACATATGCCTTACTTGTTATCACCTTTTCACTATAAGCAGAAGCACTGCTCCTGCATGCTGGATTTTTCCTTATTACTGCTTCAATACCGCTCTTTCCTGCTTCTACATCCTGTTCTCAGACTGCTCCTAAAGTAGTGTGAGATCTTTGCTCCCAGGCTTTAAACACTAGTGGCAGCAACAACTGTTTCATAGCTACAAAACAGAATTCTATCGCTGTCCAAAAGATCCAACCTGATTAATTAGTCCTTCCCAAATTAGAGCAAGAACTACTGCTATTAGTGTAATTTCAGTTCCAGTATCCCTGTGTATTCTGACCATAGCATCAGATGCAAAGAGCATAAAGCATTATTTGCACACAGAAAGATCACAATATTTCCAATACAAGGTTCTATTTTCTAATTGTATTCACATAGATTGTAAGCAAATCTCTCCCCCCTGTATCTATGTTCTCCTTCTGCCAAGAAGTTAGTATTTTTTTCATATTTGATCATATTTTCCAAAGCAGAAGGGGTATTTTCTGACAATCTCTACAACTTATACTCTTTCCAGGAGTTGCTCTGAACTTAAACCCACACTGTTGGTGCTCTCAGCCCTCCTTTTTCACACCATTGCTGCTAGTCTTCCCAAACCTTGTTGGGCATGTGGTTGAGAGATGCAGCAAGACATCAACATGCAATCACAGGCATTCATTATGAATGAACACACATAGCGCTTAAAGAAGCATATAATCCACAAATACAGTCTGTTCATCTCACAGAGAGACTATGAGGACTTAAAGAAGAAATAAATTACATTTGGAAGCTAACCTTTACAATCTAGCCAGTGAGACTGCTATTCTGAATACTGACGCAATCCAAAATCCCCATACTGGTCACAATCCAGAGTTGGGCATACAGATTTTAATTTCTGGCTCCACGAGCATCAACTGCTGAGTGGCTTTGGTGCTGTTTTTGCATCCTTATCAACAGCACAACTTACACTAAGTAAGAAAAACAAATAAACAAAAAATTACACTCATGACTTGCAAAAGCTACAGTTTCATTCTGTTGTTAAAAAAGAAATTTTCAGAGTTCATATCTCATGGGATGGGAAAGTTATTTCCCCACCCATACAATCTAATGCACTGATTGATTATACTACTACCATAAAGTATTATTTTCAGCTGAGCCAAATGTGATGAATATTAAACCAAGTATACTACCTTGTTTCATCTTGTTTGCAGGAAGGTTTATAATAATTCATGTCAGGACAAGTATTCATAGGCATTCTTCCTATGAATAACTGCAATCACATCCCCTACATGAGCTGACACATCTACTTACATTGATAGCTTTACTTCCAATCATTCTGATTTTCACAGGCTTTCAGTAGCTTGTAAAACTGACCTATAAGGAGATTTTTTTTGCCATGCATCAGCTGAAGGCTTTCAGTCTGCATTAACTAATGTCTATCCATTCATTTATGGTACAAACACACTTGCGGAGATTCTGCTTCTTACTGACAAATTAACTATTTGCCATCTTGCCCCCCCTCTTCCCAAATTACTCAGCTTAAAAGCTGAGTAAATCACATGCATGCAAACAATTGACAGCAAAAAGCTACACATCTCAAAACAAACATCTAGATGGAAAACAAAAGATCCTTAATGCTTATTCACTGAGTCAAACCATGCAGATTCTGCTGTTTGTCTGAGCACAGCTCAAAGGTCTGCCCAGCATTGCAAGTCTGCCACCAAGAAAGAATGGTTCAATGAAGGAAATAAAGCTGAAATTATACTTGCAGTCTCTCACAGCCCAGAACTCATGCCTTTTAAAATCAGTGCCTCCTGCTGCATTATATTTACTCTGTAAACATCAAAGAGAACTTCAAGAAGACAAAAATCCCTTCCCACAGTTTACACTAGTTTAAAAACAAACAGAATACAAACTCATTCTCCACAAAGAGCTATATAAAAATACTAAGGTATTTTCTTTTTCTTTAACTTAGTGTATTACTCTCTTAGACCTTCCTATTGCCACAGGATCTGCAGCATTGAACCACACAAGGCAAAGGCTGCTTCACACACCAAAAGACATGACACCAGCGCCGGGGGGGGGGGGGGGGCGGGGGGGGGG